>APFE031211501.1:0-11392 GCA_000404065.3 Pinus taeda | reverse complement strand
ATAGATAGATATGTATTCTAAGTGCTTTAGAATTTTCACAATATCCTGCAAATGTACCTATATTTCTAGTGGCTTCTAACTTATTCCTCTTGTCCTTTGACACATGGAAATATATAGGGCAATCAAATATCCTGAGATATCCAATGTTGGGCTTCATACCTATGAATACTTCTTCGGGAGTCTTGTTACCCAAAGCTTGATGAGGAACCCTGTTTTGAACATAGAACATTGTATTTGTAGCTTCTCCCTTGAGTAAATTTGACAACTTTTGATCATGTAAAATAGCTCAAGTAGCTTCCATGATGGACCTATTCTTTCTTTCAGCCACACCATTCTGTTTGGGATTATAAGGTAGAATAATTCCCTTCTTGATTCCATCTTGCTTGCAAAATTCAATGAACTCATTTGATGTATACTCGCCACCATTTTCAGACCTCAAGACCTTGATCTTCTTCCCTGTTTTATTTTCTATCAATTCCTTGAAGTCCTTGAACATATCAAAAGCCTCATCCCTATGCTACAAATAGTATATCCATGTATTCCTAGAGAATTCATCAATAAAGATTATGTAGTAGATATGTCCACCAATATAGCGCACTAGCATGGGTCCACATAGGTCAAAATGAATGAGTTGAAGAATATCATCAGTCTTGTTCATGTTGGAGGGGAATGGTCCCCTTGCCTTCTTTCCATTAACACATCCTGAACATACTCCATCATGACTAGCTTGAACATCAGACTTCCCATAAACTAATTTCTTCAATTTCTATAGGGCTTCATAATGTATATGTGCAAACCTATGGTACCATAACTCAATTTAATGATTGGTGTCATGGACCATTGCTAGCATAGGTATTCAATTGACTCTATAGAGTCCCTCAACTTGAGATCCTAAGGTCAAAGCACCCCTCATGCGAAATTCCATAATCCATGTGACGAATTTTCCTCTTATGAAGGCTACTCTCACCCTTTTGTCTTCTAAGGCATGTATAGATACCAAGTTCTTATTTAGTCCCTAAACATACATAACATCATGAATAATAATGGGTTCACCAAAGTACATATGAAATTTGAAAAAACCAAAACCTTTCACATGATGAGTAGTATTATCTCCAAGGATAATTTTCAAAATAGTCTTCATCTCAACCAAGTTTGAGAGGAATTCTAATATCCAAAGAAGTGACTAGAACCCCCACTATCTACCAACCAACTATCATATGACTGTGGAGGGGAAGAACTAGAAATATAAGAAAAAAGAATATATTTAGATTGACTAGAAGCTGCATTATTTTCAATCCTGGAGTTCCTTGACCTCTTTTGAGGATGATGTCTTTCTTCTTGATCATCCAAAGTACCTCTTATTATTCTATCATTCCTTCTTATTAAATCATCTATTCTTCTTTGATCATGTCCTCTTCTTTGATCATTGAACCTGTTGTTGTTGAAGCTTCAGTTATTGTTGTAGTTAGATCTTGAATCATTTCGCCTTCTAGGCATTCTTGAGCATAATTAATATGCTTGTGACAATTGAAGCATTCGATACTACTCCCTCTTCTCTTAGAGTCCTTTGATTCATGAGGAGGCCTTATTGAACCAAATTGTATTCCTATTCCTTTCCTATTCTTGTCTTGAGCAATGAATGCTAAGGGATCTCCTTCTTCATGTTGTTGAATCCTTCCTCTAGAAATCATCTTGGTCTCCTCTTGAGTGCATTTACTAATGAGATCATAAAATGTCAGAAGAAAAGTATTGTTTCTTAAAGTAGTAATGAATCTTTCCCAAATAGGGGGAATACCTTGAAGAGTCACCATCACCATCTCTCTGTCAGATATTTGTTCACTATCAAGTTACAATTGATCCCTTAGGCGGGATAATCGCAAGATATAGGATTGAATAGAGTCCCCTTTGTTCATCTTCATCTCTTTGAGTTGATTTTTCAAGGAGAGGATGTCATTCAAGTTTTTAACCTCATACATCCTGACAAATTTATCATAAATATCCTTAGAATTCTTCAAGCTACCAACATAAATAAGTAAATGATCTTGCAAACCATCAATGAGTTTTTTTTTGGCTTTGATCTCACCTTTATTGTACTTGGAATTGATAGTAGTGGTGGAATTTTCTAGAGGTACAAGAAATTTTCCTTCCACATATTCCAACACATAATTTTCATCCAATATCACTTCCAACCTGATCTTCCAAGAAACAAAGTTTGATGAGTTACCCAAATTCTCAGAATCCTTGAATTAAGAGGTAACGTCTTAACCAAATCAAATAAGCTCCTTCAGTTTCTTTAAAGAATGATTTATCTTGTCTCTTGTCTCCTTGCGTTTGTCTTCACCTTAGCTCTGAAACCAAGATAATTTTCCGTTATTCTATGTTTTTACAATCACTTTATCCCAATTCTTATCTTCAATTACCAATCTTTCAAAAATATTAATCTTCCAATGATCATCAATTGTAGATAGAACAATAAATGAAATGTACAATAGAAGATAATCAAAAGAAATAACAATAGACACCAAGATTGGTCAAAGACCAGGGAAAAACCCCACAAGGGAAAAACCCTTTCAAATTATTCTTCTTATTAAATTGTCATAAGATGTTCAACAAAGGGAGCGCAATGATCCAATTCACCAATCAAAAGTCAAGGTCAATCATTTGAATATCCAACAAAACCAACCATAAAATATCCAAGAGATGAGCCCAATAGACAAATTTGATCAAAGTCAAAGTTTCGAAAGTCTACATTCAGCGGTCAAAGTGTGCAACAAAAATTCAAACAAATTTAGGTCACAACTATAGGGACCCATAAAAAACAATACAGTTGTATCCCTCTAGCTAAGGGAACACCTTATCAACCCAACAGTTGTAGATGAGATATCTTCGATCAAACCCTGTGGCTCTCGCCTAAATTTCTTCTCCCCACACATGTGAGCTTAGATCCTATAATTGTCCAAACCAATTTCAAACCTCTACAAACGAATCCAAGGAAGAGAGAGATGAATATGCTTGATTATGATATCCAAATGAGTTTGACATGTCTTGTATTTATATGCTTACAAGGGTGCCTAATTTCTCTTTAAAGCCAACCTAAAATTGTGTGCACATGTGGGTTTTCACCTTAAAAATACGTTTTTCCTTAACCAAATTAAATTATTTCAAGGGATAGGAGGGGTCTTCCTTGATAAGGACGGTTTTCCAAAGGAGGGAATTTATCCCTAAGCTTCCAACTTATCACAATATGACCAAGTGCATTATTTCAAAAGGTCACTTTTCCTTCCTCAACTAGTTTCCATGACAAAATCCTACTTTTCTCTTCTGCCATGTGCTTGGAACAACCATTGTCAAAATACCAATGGATTCCTTTATTCTTAACATATAGAACAATATTACAGTTCTCTGTATTTTCCTTTTCCTTCCAGACTTTGGATTCCTGACTTGTTTTCTTATTAATTAGATTAGGATTTTTATTTCTGAGTCTGCAATCATTTGTTATATGCCCAAAATTTTGACAAACATAACATTGAATCAAAGTATTCAAAGGAGAGAATGGATTATTGTACCTAGGTCTACTCATCCTCTGTATGATAGATTAATTATTTTTCAAATAGCTTCTTCTTCATGGCTTGATCTGTCTAAATGACAAATTCACCCTAAAATTTGTTATCTTCTGCCCATAATTTGTACAAGTAAAATACTAGCCTAGAAAAATTCCTTCATACCTAGGAGAAAAATGATTTCTGAAGAATTGTTGAACTACGTTGTTTTAGTTTTTCTTAATCGTATTCCTCATATTATTTTGCAACACTTGACTTTCCTTTGGCTATATATTAGACTACATGATCAATTTTCCTCTTAGTTGTTGCATTGAATCTTCTTTTGCTGCTACACAGTCTCCAATTTTGGTTGCATGCACAAAAGTAATCATTTTCTTGCCCTTCAAATTAGTTGCTAAGCTTATCTCGAATTCAAATCTAAGACCCATTTTATTATTTGAAACCCTTCAAGAATCAAGGATCTCATTCAAATTTTTGGTCCCTTTTGCAAATTTCTTATTAAATCTCAACTGAGTATCTTCCTTTTCTAGTTGTTTCCTTAATAAAACAATTTCTCCTTCAAGCCTTTCACAAGCTTGAATTTTCTCACTAAGCTATTTATTTAGAGTTTCTTAAATCTTCTTACTTTGTTAAATTTATAGGAGCATAGGTTATATAGATTTAGATTTGTCCTTGATTAGAAATTACTTTTGAGTTTTATTTTTCTTCCTCAACCTCCATATCTCTTCAAGATAAATAGCAAATCTCCTTCTAAATCAACTCCAATCTCTTCTTCATTAGAATCAACAACTTCTATTTTCAAATTATCTATAGTCATGAGCATAAATTCCTTTGCACTTTCATAGGTTTTTTCCTCATATGATGATTTTCTTTCTTCACTTTCAGAGGATCTGGCATCTTGGGTATAGAATATTTTCTTTTTATTCTTCTTTCTATCTCTTTGCGCTTTTATAAACTTCTCTCTGGGGTCATATTATTTCCTCTTCTTTTTAGGACACATGGAATCATAGTGAACAAATTTCTCACTGTTAAATCACCTAAAATGTATCTTATCTTTGTACTTTCCTGAGCCTCTCTTAAGATTCCTCACAAACTTAGCTTCTTCTTCATCTGATTCACAACATGAATCATCATGTTCTTCCTTGGGCATGTTATCTTATTTTAAGGTTGGCTCCTTCATTGTTGGAATATGATTGGTAATTATCATCTCATAGACAGTGAGAGTACCAAGTAGTTGATCCAAAGTTAGAGACTTCAGATGTGTCATCTCCTCAATGGATGAAACCTTGGGATTAAATCTCTTAGGGATATATCTCAACACCTTTTGAACTACTACTAGCTTATTTGGGTGTGGAGCCTGATTATCATCTTGATTTAAAGGTTTTATTTTAGTTATGGTTGGATCCTAGTCCCTGACAAGGGAGTGTGGGGGGACTTCCCCCCACTAGTGTCTCTTCCCTAGCTCCCCCCTAGTGGGGGTCCAATGGCAACACCCACAAAGCAAAAAAGTTACATAAAAATTTCCTTGTAAAATATTGTAATTGTGTAGCCAATATGGGTCATTCATTAGGTAGAAGATATAACGTACAATTTATTTTAATTCAGGTTGTTTTTTGCCCTATAAGGCAACCCTCAGTTTTTATGAGGGAATTATATTGCGACTATGTATTATTCTATGTGAGAAAAAAATGAGGAGATTGTGTGAGAGTGAAGAGTAAGTTACAATGGATTTGTTGTAGGTTTTATCCCTTCAATTTGCTAGATAATATAAAAGGAAGGATTTGTTGTTTCTTTGTGGACATAGCCCAAATTGGGTGAACCACACACACACATATATATATGTCTATCTTGGCTTATGGTTTTTTTGTGTTTGTGTTTTTACAATATTTTATGTATTCCATTGCTCCGTTATTTAATTTCTAACAACTGGTATCAAAGTTAAAGGCCTATTTGGCTAATAAACTTGCAAAAAAGAAGGGTTCTTGATTCAAGTGGGAGTAATGGAAAAATATGTTAGGTTTAGGGTTGAGAAATTCAATGGCTAAAATTTCCATTTATGGAAGATGAAAATGGAGGATTATTTGTATCAGAAAGATCTTTGCCTACCTGTTAACAGTGTTGGACCCGCCAACGTTTAAGGGGATCTCCCCGGTAAGAAGTCCCAACTAGATGTCAAACTGTTTGGAGTAGGAATCCCAACAATGGGTGGTAATTTAGTGCCTTGACCACTATAGGGCGCATAGGTAAGTATGATTACTTTGGTCAGAAGCAAGTGTGTGACCTTGTACTGAGTCAAGTGAGATGCATGGGGGTTCTAACACACGAAGGGGAAAAGGAGGTGTGTCCCTTAGAAGCCTGTAATAGTATGCAGCCTGAAAGGAACACGCAAGCAAAATGAAATCACAAGATGGAAGAAGAATAGTCCACACACCAAAGTGACGGGTTAATCCAACAACCCACCTTCAACAAGATTCATCCAATTGCATACAAAATAGTTTATAAGAAAATGTGTAAGTTAAACAACATACATTGCCAAAGTAACCATAATAGTTAAACTACAATAACAACATATGCATGAAAATGTGTTGGCTCAGTTATATTATTATTAAGTGAAAGTTCCATCCATACATATACCACTGACAACCACTAGCCCCAATAGTGGAACATTACAGTCAACACCACCTACTCCTCCAAAGAAGTGTACTCGCTCTACGCTATGGAGAAGGCAAGGATCATCACAATACTCCCAAGCCTTATTTAAGCCTAAACCTAGCCAAAATCTTAGCTCCCAAAAGCTTGTTCTATGAGTTATAAGGCTCTATTTATAACAAAGGGTGGGGTGACCATTGACACTCCCCTTTGACTCTTTGACTACCCACATGACTCTTCAAATCCCTTACAAATAACTCTTTACATTACATAGTTATTGTTCACATTCCACTAATGGCACTTGGAATTTCACTTAAAATATATTTAAAAAATAATATATATCTTCCACACATACCCATGTGGGACAAACTAGGCTAGAGTCAGCCTAACAAGCTAAACACTATGAGCCAGAAACTTGGGTAAAGACCAACTCGGCAACATCCTCTTGATGATATTTGGTGACAAACTGATACCAAGCTTGGTATTGCGCTATGGTGTCCCCATACTATTTGGTGATGTCTTTCTGGAAAAGAGACCCTTGCCTCCATGGATTTTGGGTATATGGTACTGGAACCTGTCCAACTCATCTTGAAGAATGCACAACATTGTCTTGAGTACAATGGGACCACCAATGTACTTCTGCATGTTTTATGTGCTCAACTGCAAGTCATCGGTGATGGCCTCTGACATTAATTACTCCATGTACCTGTCAATCTCCAGCCAGACTTGACTCTTCTAAATGGCTTGGGTGAGGTAACAGATTGAATGGATCATGTGTGTCCTCACCATGACATCCAGACTCTTGAAAAATTGTGCATAGGAAGCCTGTATGCTACTGATGAATGAAGGGAGTTGCTCACAGTTCTAGATCAAAATTTGGATCCATGATTTGTCTAGCTCTGCCTGCAACTTCATTATCTTATGAAAGTAAAGAGACGCTCCCTTGTATCTCATTATGCATTCCTATATGTGTGCAATAGCAACATGTATGTCCTTGAGAGTTTGGACAATCTTTATGCACCGCTGCAAAAAACCATATAGATGGACAGCTGCCTTGTGCATGGTGACAAATCCATCATAAATTTTTTGCATGGTGTTCTCAAGATTTGATACTTCAGCAAGTATCGCTTTCCTCATCTCTGCCATAGTGAATCCTACAAATTTTTCTTCCCTATGCCTGACCGCTTGCAAGTCCTTTTCCATTTGATCATTCTATGCTAACAAGAACTTGACATTTGAGCTTGTGGCTTCTGCAAAAGCCTTAGTAGCATCGGCCATGAAACTAGATGCTTCCTAACATCTGGAACTATCACCTTTTCCTTAATGAATGCAGGTGATGTGTGATTATATAGGAAATTCTTTCTCCACGCTTGTACAATCTTCTACTGCAACTCATCAAATAAAATATTGTACACATCCATCACTAGATCATCATCAAGGAGGAAAACCTCTCCTTGCTCGCTCGGGACTGGTTTTGATACTAGAGGTGGTGGACACTATGGCATGACCTCAGATGCTCATGGCATGAAGCTGATATCTTGGTCTTGTGGCTCATGTGCCAACTCTATGTCCATCTCTTCAACCATTAGCTCAATCTACTAAGCAAGTTCTTGATCCTACAACTGCTCACCCTCTTCTTTATCTGTTGGTTGTTCTGACTCCTAACCCTTTATTGGCACAATTTTCTCTATGATCATGCCTTTCCCTTATTCTTGTTGATGTTTCTACTTCTCTTCCCTCTCTCTCCTTCTTAACTACTGCTCTTCTTTCAAATTCTTCTCTGTTACCTACAACTTCCTTTCTGCTTCCTGCAACCTTTGCTTTTCTCTCTTCCTTCGCTCTGCTCTCTTTATGCACTGCTGCTTCTGTGCCTCCACTGCCAAAGCTACTTCCTCAATGAGAGGATCTTATTTGAACTTGTAGCTTTGCTCAGCCTCTGGGTTCTCGAAAATATTCCTCTTTCCTTTGTCCAGTGCCAGTTTGTTGCTTACTATTGTTGTTGTTTCTTCCTTTGGTGTTGCTGCTTGCAGAGAAACTTTTCATTCTATAGCCATGTTGACCAGTACATTGATCTTGGAGGAGTTGTAATAGTACCTCCAAGGATCTTCCTCTACCCAATGAATTTCATGTGGATCCATGGATAATACACCTTCGCACAGTGGTTATTGCATATAAATTGGGGATCGTATGGATTGTAGTCTTTGGTGCTCAAATCGAACTTTTCTAAATCCTTGGCCTCAACATCCACATCATTTAACCTCTTGATCTCATACAATCCAATCTGCCAAGGAAGAGTAGGCCATGGTGCCTTCTTCCTCCTATGCATCCTTGCTGATAACCCTGTGGAGATGTGATATGCAACTTATTTCATGACCAACTTATCCGTGGAAAACCTTGGTAGCACATGTTGAGGCTTCTCTCCACCAAACATCATGATGAAGGTGCTAACAGGTGAGGCATACCAATCTGCAATGTTAAGTATTTCCTCCATCACTTCTTGGGACATGCAAGGTGGATACTGTTCAAAGATCAACTTGTAAACTGGGATGATGAAATGGTCATAAAGCCTCGTGATGACTCCTTGGTAGCTGCAATCAGAAATCAACTTGCAATAAATATTCACGACAATCTCTAATGTTGTCGATGTCCAACCCATGCCAGGAAACTGATGTTGGGCACAAATTTCATCAAGTAGGTACACAAACATATAGAATATTTCTTACTCATCCTTGGATGGATTCAGGCATTAGTCACATGCACTTTCAGCTGAAGGGCCAACATATCTGACCAGTTGAAAGGCCTTTCGTCACTCACCAACTAGTCCAACACAACCACCCAATTCTAAGGAAAGGTCTCCATGCTCTCTTGATCATACAATCAACATGAAAATATGACTAAGAGTTGGTAGGCATTTCTAAGTTACTTAGTCTTATAAACATGAGTGGGTGTCGATTTGAACTTCAACAACTATTTCACCTAGTAATTTATGATGTCTCTAGTGTTCACATTATTGTGGGTGGCATAGAAGAGTGCATCCATGCAGTTCACTAGTTGTGGTAAGTGATACATCTAGTGATAGCTTTCCATCCTGAAGGTAGAAAGTTGTGTTCCACTAGAACTACTCAATGTCATAGTCTCGGGATCTGCATGTGAGACAATCCAGTGAATGACATCTGCACATGGGAAGGCGGGGTACTTACATGCAACCTTATATAAGCATGACCATTGGATTTTGACATAGACTTGTCGATCTTCTAGATCTTCCTTGAAGTTCCCTACAAATATATCCTTGATTTCATATCATGTTATCTTCATGCCCTTCTCTATGAACAATGGTGTGTCTACATAGGCTGACAAATTAGATAACACATGCTCAACTAAATCCCCAATTCTACTCTTGACAGTGTCTTTTGATGCAACTTTCTTAGAGCCATGTTACCTATACTGCTGAAGAGCTGCTCAACAACTACTACACTTGGAGACAGAGAGGACACTCATGGCATGAAAATGTTAGATTGAAATCAAAATCACTTCAAGAATAGACCAAGAAATAAACTAAGCAACTGCTAGGAAGGACTTCCCAATTCTGGCTCTCAAAGGTGACTGGTTGTTAGTTGGATCTATGCATTGCACAATCCCAGCTGCCACTAGAGAGGTGATGTTGACTGTAACTGCACAATGCGCAGTTCAGTTGGGCTTGAGCTGGATAGGACTACACATTGTGCAATCCTAGTGGCCAAGGGTTCGGTACTGGCTCCTGGAACTATGCAGTGTGCATTTGGAGCTAGGCCTTGGTAGCCTCTGCGCAGTTCTTGTGGCCAAGGCAAAGCCTTGATAACAGTAAATGCATAGTGCATGCCAGGAAGAGCTAGATCTCGGTCAAGGAAGCCCAGATTTGCGCAAGGGCAACATGAAAATGAGTAGATCTGAAAGTGTAAGTGATGGTTGGTGCAAATATGAGTGAAATATGATGCATGGAATCAAAATAAGTGCAAGAATCAATCAAACTAAAGAACAATGAAGTTTGTGGAGAGAGTCGTTGCAACAATGACCATTAGTGCAAAAACTGGGTAATGCATGCGACACTTAGGAAAGGCAATGAAAAACTCAAAAAAACACTTCTACAAGCTAAAAAAAATCAAAATGCTAGTGGTCATTCAATAAAAAGCTAAAACAACACTCTGACAAGCCGAGCAAACAAAAGCGATAGAAAAAGCAACAAAATACTAGAAAAGCAAGACTTACCCGGAAAAGTTGCGACGACTATGCTAAAGGTTCCTAGATCTACTTGGGAATTATAGAGATTCGAGATAGAATGTACAAATGACCTCTAGAGACATCTATTAAATAGATTTGGTCAATTTAGGGTGTATGACACAAAGGCCAAAATCTAGGAAAACACGACACATGGTGGCAGTTTCCAAAAATACTCAAGTGTAACTCCGACTCCTAAAAATAGATCCCTATTTTCTAGGGATTATTTTTTGGGAAAAGGATGCCATGAATGCATGGATATATTGAGAAGTTCCTGAGGAAATTGAACAACTCACTAGCTCATGCATCAGGTAGCTTCTGAGGGAACGTTTTTACACAATTCCTAGGTTGAGTGGCTCAGGTTGCCTCTCATGCTCTGCGCATTTTCCCAGCTGAAGCTAGGCTTCTAGCTGGGTCTGCACAATTCTACAGTTGAAGCTCACTATTGTCTTGAACTGCACATTTCCCAAGAGAAAGACTAATTTCCCTTAAGGATTGTGTATCTCACTAAGGAAAGTCTAGAACCGAATTGCAACCAAGTTAAGAGGTCGGATTTTGGTTAGACAACCAAGCAAGTAAGAAAACACAAGCTATAAAGAAAAATATAAAAATCAATGAAAGAACAAGTACCTGGGTCATTGCGAGATAATTGTTTTGGATTTTAGTAAGGAGGCTCCAAAACAAAACATAGGCAAAATTTTGGAGAGTGGTTGTAGCTAGTACAACACTACCATTTGTTGTGTGTGGAGCATGATTGTTCAGAGGTCATTGTTTCAGCTGGATGTATACCCTAGGAAGTTTGTACACCCCTCCACGTGGGGGGTGCGGGGGGGACTTGTCCCCCCCATGGGGGTCCGGGGGCCAGCGGTCCCCTGGCGGGGGCTCGGGGGCAGCGCCCCCGAAGCTAAAAACATATGTAAATTTGCCTT
>APFE031211493.1:0-21870 GCA_000404065.3 Pinus taeda | reverse complement strand
GTGGATAGTGGAGGATCGTGACCGGCCAAGGCAAAGGAACGCAGGTGACATCTCTTCTACAAACTAAAGCGTTGGATCTCAAGTAGGTCTTCATCACCTACTGTTTATTTGCAATTAGGAACTTGCGTGATAGCATTGTTTGATTGTTACTAGACCCATTTTGGGCTAGTAGGGATCGCCTCTATCCATAGAGGGGATTTATTCTTTTACTGTACACCAACACAATCCTCAACCACTAGCCCTGTCGGTAACAATTTGCAGGCATATCACAGTCTCACTTGAAGTGATTATGGGGGGTCGCAGAGCTATGTTTCTATCGCTTGAGGTATACTATATTGTGGAACTTTTGTATTTTCTTTAGGCTCCAATTCTTATAAACAAATTCACATCAACTGATTACTTCACTCTTATAGATTACTTCACATAATTACATTCATCACTTAACATGTCATAAACATTCATAATTTGTGCAATACTGAACTAAAGTGAAAATAAGAAGCAAATAAATAATTGAGGCACATATTTTATTGTGGTTCATCCCAATGTGGGACTACGTCCACAAGAAAGCATAGTATTAATTTAACCTCAATACCATAGGCATGGCCACTACTACTAGCAAGTGTCTATAGCCTCGACATGGATGCATTTTAACTGTTTTGGATGCGAGTGTCCCATCTATTAGGAATAAATGCATAGTTGAAAAATATCATCTTAAACTTACTTAGATTCCAATTGAAGATCACTATCCTGTCTTGGTAACTAGCTAATGAAAATCCCATTCGAGAGATCTAACATGGTCAAAAAGTCAGCTCGTGATGAAACCTCTTGTCTCTCAACCTTGTGGTTGAAAGCCATTGCCTTGGCTTAGTGACATATAATGGTAATGTCAAAATGTTAGAAGTTATGATAATGGTAGGTCGGCTCATGATGAGACCTCCTGTCCTTCAATTGACCATGTTTGTTTTTAATGTTTAACTATGGTTAATGTTAATCTCATAGATATTACTTAATAGATGGTTTGGCATACTGCTCCTTAAGAGTTAGGGATGGCATAAAAAGCTTTAAGGTAACTGTTACACTAAAATTTGTCACCATGACTATCTGCAGTTTGTATGGCTCCATCAACAGTCATACTATCCTCCTTGTCAAGCCTTATACCTCTGCTCTCCATGTAAAATTTCAAGAAAGAGAGAAAGTCATTAAAAATCATGTTTATCTCTGGGTACGTAGGTTCTCTCTACCTTGCCTGTGTGTACGCATCCCAAGCTCATTGTACCTACGTACTTGTATGCTCTGTAAGTCAATGGATGGGTGCGTACTCCTGTAAAGGTCAAAAGGCGCGAGTTTCATCTTAAAAAAGTTACTTGTGGTCACTTCTAGAGCATTCTAGATCTAGAAGATTGTTTGACGTGTATTGAGCGCCTCCAGATGGTTCATGCATCCCTATGAAAGAGGAACTTCTCCCATCAAGAGAGGAACTACCCCATCCAAAAGAGGGGAGTATCCCATTAATGTTGGACCTGATTAACTTCTTCTAGAACATTATAAATACAGGCATTGGGCCAGAGGAGGGGAGGTTGAAAGATGAACATTCCAAAGGGTAGATGCTGCTGGAATTAGGACTTCCTTGTAGAAGCTTGTGAGGAGAGATTACCATCCTTTCTTGTTTCCTTTGGAAGTGGGTGAGCTTATCAAAGTAAAGGAAAACTCTTGCTGGACCCTGGGAGGAACTTGCACAACACCAAGGCTCAGGTTGTATTGGTTTCTTTTGTTTCCTATTAATACAAATAAGTCCATTCTTCTCAACAATTTGTTATTAATGAGTTGTTTCATATACTCCTTGGTCTGTATGTTGAATATGTTTTATTTTATGAGATATTCAGGTGCTATGTAATCCTTTGATTGTTAGTGAATGCAGGTTTCGAAGTGAAGGAGGAGCTCATCTGGATCAACGAGGCTAGACTACTACAACAGCGTTGGACTACAGGTAGGATCTAAAACACTTGGTTTCTCGTGTGATAAATGCATTTTTAGAGAAGGATTGCTCTTAATTGTCTTGTTTGTCACTAGAAAGTCTTAGGCTTCTAGGGAGGTTAGTTTTGTCCGCAAGATTAACTCTTTCCGCACGACAGTAACTACTATTCACTTGAGTAAAATTGGTCCCAAAAGAACTCGTGATCTTAAGAAACTATTGTTAAATGTGGTTTAATTTCTTTAAAGATAGGGGTTAAAGATATTTCATTAACAAAAAACGGAAATATTTAAACTCAAAGAACAAAAAACCAGGGACTTATTCATTAACAAATAACGGAAATATTTAAACTCAAAGAACAAAAAACTAGGGACTCTACTTGGTTAGGAAAGCTGAAAATGAACATAAATGAAATCATATTCATTGAAGTGAGCCTTAGAGATTAGGTTCTTTTAATATAAATTAGAGTATAAAAATGTCTCGGCCAATGATTATGCCAAGCTGAAAGAGAAAACATTATTCCATTTTATTGTGAAATGAAATGAAAAGGCAATCTAACGAAGCCTAAAATGCTTGTCAAATAAAAAGCAAGAAAATCAAGAGAATGAACCTTGATTGTTAAGTCCCTATAAGCTAGTTACATAACATTGAGATACATCTTACAAGATAATATTATGATTAAATGAGATTATGTTGATTTTATCTTGTAGGATGATTTGTTAATAAAGCTCTTTTATTTCAAAGCATAGTTATTGATTTGGATTTATTATTGTATGTTTTTACAAGGGTTTGTTACTTTTGCAAAGCTTGCTTAAACATAGCTTGTGAGTCTTTATATATTTGTTGGCTTAGTGGGGCTCAACCCAAGTTCAATTCTTTTACTGCACACCAACAAAATCCGCAACCACTAGCCCTCTCAGTAACAATCTGCAGGCATATCACAGTCTCACTTGAAGTGATTATGGGGGGTTGTAGAGCTATGTTTCTATAGCTTGAGGGATACTACGCTATGGAACTTTTGTATTTTCTTTAGGCTCCAATTCTTATAAACAACTTCACATCAACCAATTACTTCACACTTATAGATTACTTCACATAATTACATTCATCATTTAACATGTCATAAACATTCATAAACTATACAATACTGAAATAAAGTGCAAATAAGAAGCAAATAAATAATTGAGGCACATATTTTATTGTGGTTCATCCTAATGTGGGACTACGTCCACAAGAACTGTTGCTTATAATATGGAATTTGGTACACAAACATCTATTCCCTGCTCACACAATTGCAACATGTATCCACAGTAAGCTGGAGACCCAGGCCTTCGCGCACACAACTGCTGAGCCTCACCATTCCTCCAAAATACAGACCACAAAATATCACATAAACATAGATCTGGATCAATTCAATGATTCCTTATTCTTTGTTCATCCTATATATTATATATATATATATTATATATATTATATATATATATATATATATATTATATATATATATATATATATATATATATATATATATATATATATATATATATATATATATATATATAATATTATATAGATATATATATATATTATATATATATCTATTATATATAGATATATATATATATATATATATATATTAATATATATATATATATATTATATATATATATATTATAACGTGAGGGATTTTCATTGCTATATTTCCATGGATCTGATACCATGGTCTTCGAAATACAAGGGACTATGACCCAAAACCAACAACTTTACAATATTTTAATGCTTTTATAAAAAGGAAGGGGCTTCACTGTGAAGCCCCGCTGCTGCCCATTGACTTCACTGTGTGGTCTTTGTCATGATTTTCAGCTCTACTAAACGGTTCACTTCATACTCTGTGACATCCTTTCTACTACGCATTTCCATAAAAATTGATCTTCCCAAAATCTAGCCAAGTTTGGCTACGCCTAACAAGATTCAATTTTAAGAATAAGGCTGACAATTGATTTCAAAATGTATGCAAAATTAGAAAATAGAAAACTACCTAATGTCATATAATGATTGTTCTTCTGAAATGTTAGTTTCCAACAAATTTGAATCTATAAATTAAATCCATGGGAACTTGCAAGAATTAAAACAAAATATAAGAAAGAAATAATGATTAAAAGAGAAAATAAAAGCCAAAATAAAGCTCAAACAAGATGAGGATGAACATATAAATATGTACCTGGAAGAATTTGATCATAATTTTACCTTATGAATCTTCATTTTCTCCCATGTATTAATCAAAGTTGAAAACCATCTTCTTATTCAATTTAAAACTACCACTAAACTACACTTAATCCTAATAAAATTAGACTAAGACTAAGTGAAATCATGCTTCCAATCTAACCTTTCAAGTGCTTTATTCACTGCATGTACATATAAGTCAAACATTAGTAACAAATGCACAATTGAAACAACAAAAATAAATTTGAATTGATTATATACATCTAATGCTAAAGTATGTACAAACATGAACTTATTTACAAATAACCTATCTGAATACCATCTCCCTTGGAAAGATTTCTCCAAGAAAATATCTATCGGATCATAAAAGTATGGGTGTATATTTGTCAAAGATTGAAAAATATCCAAAGGAGAAGGTAAGACAGTAGATTGTGAAGGAATGCTCTTGAGAGTCAAATTTGAACGACAATGAGATAATTGAAATGACATTAATATAAAGTGAATTTGGAAAAGAAAAGTTTCTTGATGTTCAGGATTAAAATTTCGAATGACATATCAATTGTACAATTAATGCATCTCGAGGGTGTTCAATACTAAGATATTGAACATTTCTGCATAAAAAATCAGAAAAGAAAACCAAATTACTATGTACATTATACTTACAAAATAATGTTACAACGAAAATATGGAACCTATCGTTATATTCAATAATCAAATTGCCACCAAAGAACATTCCAAAAAAATGCTATAGATACAAGTTTTCAAAAGGAAATCAGAATGAATAGCGTTAGAAATCTCAAAACTAACTCATCAACATGTTCAGAATTCAATTTGTGTTCAGTAAGAGGAGATAAAACTATAGCACATGAACCTTCATGCGATAAATCAGTTTTTAATATTAGTGCACTTTGTATAGGATAAAAATATTTGTCATCATCATCATGATATTCATCATAATTTACCTCCTTCTCTTTGAAATTAGATGGCCAATTTGAACTAACAAAGTCATAAAATAAGTGAGAACAAGATTCTAGAAGAGTGTTAATGACCAAAGAATTATTATCTGAATTAATGACATTTTCAAAAATAACAAAACTAGCGGTAAGATTGATTTCAAATGTAATATTAAAAAGGGCATCATTTAATACAATCCGATTTGAAAAGATATCACGATAAAGAAAATAATGACTACTGGAATATAATGTTGGCTGAAAAGATTCATCTTAACAATTCTCAAAATCAGTATAGTCTTGTCTTAGTGAAGCTCTTTCAGTTGTGGAAGTAGAAATCTATTCAGAATTTCTGGAATCTACCTTAGGAGAAGATCTTGTTGTTGATTAAATTCAATTGGACCTACTTTTTGATCACAAGAATCATTAAAAATTGTTTCCACGACATTTTTTGAAATCTGCATTTATATTTGAAAGATTCATTTCAGAAATAAAAAAATGTGTGTTGTAGCCTTTTAAGGAGAAAGTTTCTGTTCTAATTTCAAGCTTAGGCTCAAGCTCAATAAAATTATTTGCAGATTCAAGTCTATGTAATGAATTAGATATATCTTGTTTATCATTTAATTTAGTATCTTAAGAATTAGAAGAAACAAGAGAGGAACAATTCTCAATCAAATCTTTACTTGAAGGTAAAGTACATAAATTAAATCAATAACAATGTGAACAAAATCTATTAGAAAAATATCTAAAGATTCTATTGGAAATAATATTGATTCACCCCCACTCTTAGTATTATTTCCAACAACTGGTATAAGAGCGGGTCCTTTGGTATAAGCTTGATTGCTTGAAGGAGATCCATAGAAACAATGGGAAAGAAGCTAAAGAAGAAAGTGCCTCAGAAGAAGAAGACATCTCAAATGAACAATGATAGCAGGAGAGAAAATTGGCCTTTAGGTGATTCAAAATCCAAATCACCTCAAGATGAACAAGCAAATGAAGCATTAGATAAAATCATAGATCAACAAGATCTATTTAACAAAAGGGAGTGTGCACTCAAAGAAGAAGTTACCATATTAAAAGCTTAGTTGGAGTGTACCTTCAAAGTACGTCAAATGCTACAGGATGAAGTGATATCATTAAAAAATAAGCAGAATGGAGAACTACCTCAAGTAGATGAGGAATACGAAAATAAGATTCTCAAACGAAGGCAAAAAGTGGAAGAAGGAAGAAAGACTGAAGAAATCCTAAAGAAGCAATATCTAGGAAAGGAAGAACAACATCAGCATGAGGTAAATATCTTAAAAGGTAAATTAGAAGAAAAGGATAAATTGTTGCGATTTCAAGACAATACTAATATTTTGGATAATATTCTTAGTAGTCAAAGGTCTCCTACCATAAAAACTGGTCTTGGTTTTCATGAATCTGTTGAAGGTGAATCTAGCTCACAAGGAGAGGCAAGGAACTCTAATGCAAAATCTAAAATGTTCAACAAGGAGATGAAAGGTCAACCCCATCAACAACCATGGAAAGAAATTCTTCAAAGAAAATCTTTTACTCCTAACTATGGAAGTGATAGTCGATTATTTCCTCAAATAAATAATGTTGAATGTTTTATATGTCATAATCTTGGACATGTTGCAGCGAGATGCAGAAGTAGAATGGTTTGAAACCATCACTCAGAAAGATCATCATCTTCCAAGTACTTTAAGGGATATTTTTTTTCTTGTAATATGTTTGGTCAAAAATCCATTGACTACTATAGAAGAAATATGAAACACATAAGATGTTATGCATGTAACAAGTTTGGACATATAGCAAAGGAATGCATGAGAAAATTTCGGGAACCATACCAAAAGGAGAAAACATCTTCACACTCGAAGATATGGAAGAAGAAGGAAGTACAGTAAGAAAAATGTGGCATGGCACAATGTACAAACATATCAGAATAAGGGAGAGCTGAAAGTGTGAAACTTCAATGTTCTAACTCTCATACGCAAGTTTCATGAATACAAGTCACGTATATACACGAGTTTGAAGCTACACAGAGATGTATATGTTGGTTTGAGGAAAAGCAGTGGGACAAACTTAAGAAAAGGGGTCTGATATGGTTCAATCAATTATCTGCTCTGTTTGATGATGGTTACAATCCACTGATGATGTGTGGAAATGTGTTGGTAATTATAAGGTGTTAAAAAGTTGATGTATATCTGATTGATGAAGATGCTTCTTACTGATATATGCAATGATTAGATCTGACATTGAACAGGTGGAATAGGTTCAGGGGGAGAACATGCTATGATTCTAATAAAGCATTGTTGGCATTATGGTTATAAGTCTTTTATGGCTAAATGACACATCATGTTATGTTAGGGTTATAAGTTTCCTATGATGATGATATTTGTATTGCTTGGGGTTACATAATTGTTATTCAGATTAGATTTATGGGTGATTGTAGATGATATTGATGAGATCAAGAGGATGAGTTGATGTCTATATGCAGCATACTTTGTCACATGCTGATTATATTTACATTGAACTGATGATGGACATATATAGGTTGTTGATGTTGCTGATAGATGCTTATGGTGTAGATCATATATGGTGTATGATAGTTGTTGATGACTATCATAGTCTTGTTTAGGTCTTTGGTACTTGTTAGAAATGTCATGTATATATTTTAAAGACCCATGAGTCATATGATGTAATTTGTACCCCCACTATGCATGGGAAGGATGACATAATAATTTATATTTTAGTCATGTATAAACATTTCGTATATTCCCACTTGGTTGGGTGGATGAGTCAAAATTGGTATATCCCCACTTCGTTGGGAGATGGATGTTTGTATGAGTCATTGGTGATAGGAAGGTCATACTCACATAGTTGAGTTATAGAGTCATGTTATTCTTTTGAAAATATTGTTGCAGACTCTGCATGTGCTCAAGGGGAGCATGGATTGTTTGGTGCATCTAAGCATGTACAAACGGAGAGCTCAATCATAGATTTCAGCATGTACTCAAGGGGAGCATGGACAACATAATGTATATCAAGGGCGGAGAATATCTTGGTCTACCCTTTGCCCTTGATTCCAAAGGGGGAGAGTGACTTGGTGTTGTTGTTGCCATCAAGTCTAAAGGGGGAGATTGTTGGCATTATGATACAGGTGGTGTCCTTGATGGAAACTCACTCAAACAACAGATCACAGTGTAGTAGGTCAATAGCAAAGAATTAATGATTAGACTACAAAGAGTGAAGAAAAAGAGGCATATGCAACTTCACCTTGAAAAATGAGTGTATACATGCAGTTTAATAGAAAAAAAAGAATGTATAATGTACAGATGCACTTTCACAAGTGGGAAAGCACGTACATATTCGAAAACTAAATTTTTGGTCTGAGGTATTTGGCCTATAGTATTTTAATCCATGGTATTGGTCCAAGGTATTGACCCTAGGTATTTGGTCCAAGGTATTGGTCCTAAGTGGTTTTGGTCCATCGTATTGAGAACGGCCTCAAAATATATAAGGAGAAGAATATCATTAAGCCATGTGTGCAAGGATTGAATATCTAATGAAGTGTGAGATCCAGTATGTAGGTTATGGGTTTGTGATGTTTTTCTTGATCTGAACCAAGGATGCACTTATGTGGATAATGATGGATGATGGATCAAGATCTTAAGGCTTGGAATGTATTATCATTATGTGCGTTGATCATGGATAGACTAGATCTGAATATTAACACATGTTTTATTCTGCAAATGTTATGATTTGGTTATGAATGAATTCTAAAATAGTTGTGAATTTTTTAATTTAGTATTTGTAGATCTGTACGTGGGTTCGCTTTGGTAAAAGCACATACACACGCTGGTTCGGCTCATCAGAGTATCATATACATTATGAAATATGATATCTGAATTTGCAAATGGTTCTAGTGGTTGTTGCAGAGTTCTGGGTTCTGCTCTGTGTTCTAGTGACAGGTCTTTAGTGAATCAGTAGTGGGTGATTCAGAGATTGATGATTGAGTATTTAATGATTGGTTAATGCAATGGTTGTATTGCAGTGGTGATTAATTTTTAGCTTCAATGTTGTTGATGGGTCCAGTATGAAAATTGGATGAAACGTGGCCTTCAGATTATGGTGTTATGTTCCAGGAGTATCCAGTATGAAAATTTATGAAATGTTGTCCCTCGAGGAAGAGAGAAGGTCGTAGCCTTCTATAGGCCCGTGCCTACGTATTGGTAAACATATTAGCCAGTACAAGAGCTAGGGGGTTGGAGCTCCCTTACAGTAGTAGCTGGAAAATGAGTGAAGGTTGGAGCCTTCAGTAGGACGGTGCCTACATACTAGTAAACAGATCAGCTAGTACAACAGTTAGGGGGTTGTAGCTCCCTTCCAGTAGAAGCTGGAGAATGAGAGAAGGTTGTAGCCTTTTGCAGATGGGTGCCTTCATAGTGGTACGAGTCTGTACCTGTACAAGATTGTAAACAGGTTTTCTTATATTAAGAAGAAGACATCAACAGGTGGCTTTTGTCCTGCATTAGGTTTCCAACTTATATCTTGGTGTTCATGTGTGTTTATTATGTGTGATGGTTTTTTCTGATATTACTGCACACGGTTACTATTTATTTGGTTAATGAAGTTCTGATGCACTATTAAAGATCAACATATGGTGAATTAACTGAATCATAAGTTTGCTTGATGTACGCTGGTTACCTTAAACACAGTTGCGTGTACACGCGAGTTACCTTAATTAAAGTAGTGTATATAAATCTGATTATGGAATGGAAAAGCTTTTGACTTGCTAATATAGATTCACCCCCCCCCCCCCCCTTCTTGTGAAAGGTTGGTAGGAAGACTCCAAAGTGAAGCTAAGGAAAATTTTTGGAGGGTTGTTGTAGTCGCTACAACACTTGGCAACACACTGGTAGAACTCCAACTCTCTGAGTGGAACTTGTTCATGAAAAGCAAGTCTAACACCTCCATAAGTATTGTTTAGTTCTCAGTTTGTATTGGATTCCACATTTTCTTGATTGTGAGATGTAGCATCCACCAAGCTCCTAGTCGATTAACACACATTCCAAACCAAGTCAACACTATTGTTTCGATTGGGGTTGAGGGGTATATTGGTGCACAAGCAACATAGTTTCTAGAGTCTTAGTTTCATCTCTGGCATTGCTCTGCTGCTAGCAGACCTGGACAGTACCCCAACGGAGTCATGCAGGAACAAAAGCATCACTTCGCTACCAGCGTGCTTGGTCAGTACCTGGGTGCAGTTACTTGCATCACCTCTCTGTGCAGGAATCCTTTCTCTTCTTTCACCTTATTCATTTTTTATTTTTGAAAATTTTCACTTTTCATTTTTTCATTTTTCATTTTCATAATTGTGCATAGCACTTATTCATTTCAGAGGTGGAAGAAGGATCTCGACTTATTGAGAGAAGAAGAGATTATTCCTTCAGAGAAGTAGCTTATTATATACCTCTAACGTGCCTACTAAGTTTTTTTCCCTCACCTTACTCTACTTGACTAAGGTGCCAAGGGTTAACCCAAAAACAACCCACTAGAGTAGGTGACACTATTTAGTGTGCAAGCATTGTGTTTTCACCAAGGTTCACTTTGAATAGTATGTATTTTCCATCGATGTATCATGGACAAAAAGTACTAAGTTCTTCATGCATAGGTAGGATGACAGATAACCAAGTAGTGATAGCTGCATAAGGCCTCTTGTACTTTACCCATATTGTTTCAATAGTCACACATGGTTCCATGCGAAACTAAGCTACGAACAAAAGCAAGAAAACAAAAAACAAAGAAAAGAAGAAGCAGAAGTAAATGCGAATGAAAAGTGAGTAAGAAAACAAGAAAGTAGACAATAAAACCTGCAAAGAAAGAAATAAAATAGGAATGCAAGCAAACAAACTTAAATAAAACACTACTCCTTCTCCTAGGCTAATGGTTCTTGGGCCTGAACACGTGAAGTGATACTTCTAATGTAGCCACCGGCGCATTGGTTGACCCATGTTGGTGAAGGCTTGATCTACGAGCAAGCTAGTTCTGTGAACCAGCAAACAAAAAAGATATAACAATGAATACAAAGACACTTCATGTTTTAAAGTGTCCAAAGGACTTAAGTGAGTGCAAGTACATGACATGTGGTCCATGGAATTGTCACAGTGTTGTGCGACATTGCGTGTAGCTTTGAAGCATGTGCATACTCTTGACTATGACATGCAAGCAAGCGAAAGAAACAAAGGAAACTTGCATCGTGCACGTGTGCTTGCAATGTAAGATTCCTCCAATGCATGAGCGATGGGATCGTGCAGTTCGAGTGGAGGAATCATGATCAATGTGTGTGATTGATCTTCAATGCATACAAATTAGTGATGAGGAGCCTCAGGTGATTGAACATTTTCCTGACTGGAAGCGAAACCAACCTTAGGATAGCGAGGGCTTGACATAACCATCAGCTCAAGTTGAAGTGCCTCGATAGTCTGGGGTGTTTCAGCATCATCATCAGATAGATCATTAGAAACAGGTGGCTTTGAAAAATCAATTGCGATAGAATCATCATCGTGATAGAATATGAGAGTAAATGGATCATGACAACCACGATCATAAAAATCAATGATTTCATCGGCATCTTCATGATCTGATAAATCAAACAGAGGGGTAGATGAGAAGTAGAAAAATCCATCCTATGTGTTTCTAGAAAAGGTAGATGAAAGGTCAAGGGGATTTTCAATGAATAACTTATCCTCTCCATTGTCGGAAGATGGACTGACATCTAGTGTATCCCGTGAGTGATCAACAATGGGTGCATCTGTAGATGAAGATACACATGTGAAATCATGGATGACAAGTCCACCAAAGATGTCAAGAAAGAATAGAGGAGGCTTGGACAGAAGGGAGTCATCCTTCGGCGAGTGTTGATGCTCAAGCTCCCAGTCATACTCTTCATGAATGATAATGCATGTTGGTTGTGCAACACCAACTCTATTAGTGGCTTGATCTTGATTCACAACAAGTGTAAATTCCGCAATGGAAGAACACAAGACAGTATCGCCTGGAGGATCATCCGAGTAGATAGATTTTGTGGTATGAAATGCATATGACAACTCGATGGACTCACAACCAAATCTATGAGAAAATTAAGTGAAGTTATGTTGGAGGATGTGACAACTAAACAGATGTGTGAGCATGATCTCCCGTATCACTCTATGGTGGTGGAGTTGTTTGATGAGGGGACGAAAGATAGTCACTTGTGATAGTAACTGTGTCCGTCTGTGATTTCGCAGCTCCATCACTGAAGAATACTGAGCGAGGCTTGAGTTCAAACTTATTCTTTGGATGGTCATATTTCTTAAGGCAATACTCGAATCTATCCCAAAGATAGAAAAATTTCATATAGCTCTTCGAAGCTTAAAATTGCAAATCACGGAAGTGATGCCAAAAATCCATAGGAGATTCATGCAAATCCTTTCATTGTTGTAACAGTTTTTCATCAAGACATTCTGGATCAAAATGATAGAAAGTATCTTCAGTAACATCAAAGAAGTGCTCAAGTGAGTGCACACTGTCAATTGGTAGGCTACACAACCACCGATGTGGAGATTATCGAAGTGTGTATGCAAGCATTAGACTGGCTTGTTCATCATAACATCCATCTTCCTCATGAAGCATGGAAAGGAAGTCATGTAAGAACTCAGGCAAAGCCACCTTGCATTCACCATCATATGTGTATGTAGACAAGAGATCAAAAAAATCCCTTGAGATGGTGACATATTCGGCATGCAAAAAACATTGTGGAGGGAGGAGAGTGCAAGACTCCATGATAGATATGCAAAGGTTCAAAATAGGATGAGAGGACACAGCTTGTCATTTTACCCTCCTTCTAGCACCAAAAATGTTGATAGTGCTAGACCTGCCAACATGGCAGGGGATCTCCTTGATAAGAATTCACAATTAGACCTCAGATCGTTTGGTGTAGGAGTCCCAGTAGTGGGTCGTACGGTAATGCCTTGACCACAGTTTCACACAGAGGCAAGTAAAATGTCCATGTTGGTAGCAAGGGTGTGAAATATGTGGTAAGTCAAGGAAGGTGCATGAGAGGTTCTAACGCATGAAAGGTGAGGTGAGTGCACCCCTTGGAAACCTGTGATAGCACATAGTTAAGAATGGAACACATGAGAAAAGATGCATCACAACATGGAAGGCAAGTTAGCTAGAAATCCAAAATGATGGTTAACCCAACAACACATTTAATAAAGATACATACATACATATACACATGCATGCGTAAGCAAATAGATACATATAACATATAACATTTAGAGTACTCAAGATAGTTGAACTACAATATACAATATGCATGAAACGTGTTGTCTCTATTATATTAAGAAGTGCAAGTTCTAGTCATACAATACATCCATGTCCAACCACTAGTTTTGATAGCAGAACGTTACAGCCACAACCACCTGCTTCTCCAAAGAGATGTACTAACTCTGCACAGTGGAGAGGCCAAGGCTCATTACAATATTGTCCAAGCTCTCTCTAAGATAGTCTTATGAGAAGCTTGGATGACCAAAATCATTTACAATGAGTTATGAGGGACTATTTATAGAAAAGGGTGGGGTGGCCCTTGACATTTCCCTTTGTGACAGTTCATCTACCCTCATGACTCTTCATCTACTCTATGAATGTTACATCCAACTATCGATACTTGAACTTACACTTGATAAGACATTACATTAAAATGCAAATGCACCCATGTGAGACAAAATTGCTTGAGATAGCGATGCAGAGACATCACTATGACTCAGACAACTGTTGGAAGACTAGCTCTTCGACATCCTCACGGTGGTCAACAATAGCGAATTGATGCCAAGATCGGTAGTCCACGATGGTGTCCATGTACTTTAAGGCATCATCTTTCTGTAACCTAACTTTTGCCTCCATAGCATATGGGTACACTTCTCGGGCTCCTTTGTCTAAATCATCTGATAGCATGTGCATCATTGTATTGAGTGCGACTGAACTGGCAACATACTTTTGCATGGTGTTTGCACTGATTGATAAGTCCAGGCTGGTGGATATGCGCATCAACTCATCAAAGTATGACTCAAGCTCTAGTTGGACCTGTGCCTTTATCTTCGCCTGGGTGAGTGTCCCAATAGATGGGATCGCATGTGCATGCACAAAAACATCCATATTCTTGAATACACGTGCATGGGAATACTGTAGGCTAGTGATGAGATGTGGGAGCTCTTCATTGTTCCATATCTAACTCTGGATGCGTGCCTCTAGCTCAATCGCTTTGGGCTTAATCATCTTAGGAATGTGAAGCAGGGCTCCCTTGTATCTCATCGTCCATGTTTGCATGTAATCAAATAGCAGCATGCACGTTCAATAAGATACATGCTCTCCTAGCACATTGTTGCTGCCACACATTGAGATGGATGAATGCCTTATGCACAATACCAAACTTGGAATACAATGCCCGTATGACTGTATTAAGAGACAATACTTCATCTAATATTGCCTTCTTCAATTCTTCTCAGGCGAATGATGTAACCAATCCTCTTCCCTGCTTGGCCGTCTGTAGCTCCTTATCCATTCAGTCGTTCTTAGCTATTAGGAATCAAACACTCGAGCTAGTGGCTTCAACATATTCTCTAGGAACATTGGCCAATGCTGTTGGATGTTTGTGTACATCAGACATGATCACTCGTTCCTCAAACTACATAGGATATGTATGATCCTCCAGAGTTGACACTCTTCGAGATTGCACAACTCTATGTTGAGACTCATTGAATGAGATGTTGTGCATCTCCTCCTCTAGATTATCTCCAAGGATTTCAGTGTCTCCTTGGTCGCTTGAGACTTTCTCCTCTTCTAGACATGGTGAAGCTAGTGGGTCAACCTCTTGGTGATGAGGCATGCAATCAATGTCTTTCTCTAACTCTTATTGCTCCATATTCGTATCCATCTATTCGAGTGCTTTATATATCTCCTAAGAAAAGTCCTTCTCCTTCAATGGTTCACCCTCTCTACCTAGTGCTAGTTGTTGTTACTGGGAATTGTGTCCACTCAGAGCTGTTATTCCCACTAAGACTGGTAGCTATCTTAGAAACAAACAAGTAAATACTACTTTAGTTTTCCTTTATGAAAATAGATAAGAGTGGAACAAAGTACACCAACCTTAGTCTTGCGCTTGGTTCCTTACTTGATTCCTCTCCTTCCTGATAGATCTTTGCCGCTTCTTCTTCGTCTATCCAGCTTCAAAGAGCACCTGTGGAATCTAAGCAGCATACTACTATCGAAGAGCAGAGATCTATATTCATAAATAACACACAACCAGATATGTATTAACCACAAAAATGCATATACGATCAAACATACAAGAATATGGAGGAAAACTTGAATAGCTTTATTAATATCAAGAATAGCAAGAGGATTACAACCAATTGTTCTGACCCAGCATCATCCTCCAGCAAGAAAGCCCTTCTTCACCTCAAGTAAAACTTAGATCACCCAACACTATGAAGTTTCAGCAGAAAACCAACAACACTTCTCTACAAGATACAAGATTCCAGCCTCTGGATCTCTGTGATGAGGGATCCATATAGAGATGATTGTAGGGGGGTGAGTCATATTCTGGGGTTTTTATTAGTGTCCTCTCTCTGATAGTTCTTGATTCCACTTGGAGACTGATGATCTCTTATTCATCCCTGGTCGAAAACAGAGAGGCAAGTGTCAGAGGGGAAGCTTCTGGAAGATTCTATGATCTTCCACCTCACAAACTGCCTCTGCCATTTGTCCATTCTCACCCATCGTACCCTACAGAGGGGACATCTAGTATGAATTGCACCCTTCACACTGGGAAGGTGATATGCATCGCACCCTCTGCATTGGGTATTTAGTATGGTCCAGTTTTGACCATTTCTGAGAAGTTTTTAGTGGAGAACTTCTGGGAGATGATGTAATCAACTGACCTTGTTCCTTTAGGTAGTGAAGCAACACTTTTAGGGACTTAGGAGCCCTCAGTTTATGGACATTTATGATTGGGGTTGCAGTGCCCAAAAATTTTAACAGTTTCCCCCTAAAGCATGAGGTCATTAATCTTTTGATGTAGGGGTGAAATGCTTTATCATGAGGATCCGAAGTTTTTTCAAGCTGGGAGGTGACCTGTAATAAGATACAATTACAATACATTATCTTCATAATATTTTTCATGATCTAGCTAAGGTGGGCATTCCCATGCTCAGCTTTATTAAATTCATTTTCATCTACATAGGATAGACAATCGTCTGTGTTAGCAGACTGATGATTCAGACTCATCATCCTTTTGTTTGGATGATCATCTGTTTGAAAATGATTGTACCATTTGATGTCTTTATATTCTTGAATATATCGCAGCCTGGATGGATGAAACTAGATCCGAGGTCTTCAAAACTCGTTCAATCTTCACTCGGAGTACAAGTCGATCCATGTGAAAAGATGTTCTAGAGTCGAACATGGAAAGACATCGCTTGATTACCAGCCAATAATGTAAGTTCTTAACATGCGTGAGAGGAATCACCAATAATGAAAATGAGCCTCAAGGTACTACAGTACAATTCATGTGGTGTGAAAAGGGACTTGGCATTGAACACCACGCAAAATCTCTCGGTTGAAGGCTATCACCGAAATTGAGAAAGTCACCATTGAGGCATGCAAGCTTCAAAGTACTGAAAGGGTTGTTCCTAGGTCAACTTCTTGGATAATGAGTTGATGTCAAGAAGAAGTGACCCATCGTAGGAGGGCCTTAATGAATCCCCCATCTATGACACAGAACAAAGCAAATGATTTTGGAGATGAAAACGATTTGATGATACAGGGTTCAGGGCAGCAGTCATGAAAGAATGGAGTGTGAATGTGTTGTAGTGGGTGAGACACAGGTGAATTCTCTGAATGACTTCTCTTGAACATATCGGCGACATTGACGATGGATTGGTAGCGTTAACCCCAAAAATGGATGGTGTTATGGACCAATGGTGATATGACCAGTGAACGGAACAACCCAACCCGACTCGAATGTGGAGAGAAAGTGTCATGTTCAAGAGCGACTTGCTACCAATAAAGTTTTTTCAAGTTTTCTTCCCAATTTTCCCCAGTCATTGCTGACTAGTACCTCTTTATTTTTGTCAGGCTTGAGGAGGATAACATATGCTTGTTCTATAATTCATCCTTCGGGCGAACCTGTTGCTATATTTTAACAAGCCTAGCAATAGTAAAACTTGTTCTCATCCATTTGGACGAGTTTGTCGCTATTCGGTTTTAACGAGTTTAACGATAAAGATAACTGGGTACTTTTCAATTTTAGAGAGTCTGAAAGGGATGAAAAGGAAACTCCAAATATTATTTTTCGTCATATAATCCCTTAAGTCCGAAAAAGCGTAAAATAAGATGAAAGGGATGAATGCTTGGTAATTTTAATGAGCCGAACAAGACAAGCACTCGATCGTTTTGTGTAATAATCCCTCAAGTCCAAAAAGATTAAAATCTAGAGGAGGGATATCACTTCTGATGACTTTACAGAGCCGGAGAGGCTAATCTTTTCATATTTTGCGAGTCAGATGAAAAGAGCTTAAAGGAGTCTCATTTTTTGAGGAACGAGTGATGATTTCAGGTAGCAGCTGATTCCAGGTAAGGTTTGGAATTTTCTAATCACGGCAGTGTCACAAGGATGGCTAATAGAAACACTCTTCGTATATGTTCCTCAAAAGGGTAAACAATCAAATGGAGGCGAATGATCAGCTAAAAATAGAGTGGAGGTGATGATGAGAACACGACCAAGGCTCAAAAGCTGATGATAATGCATTCACAATGGTTATTTACCGGAAAATTGGTTCATTTTTTAATGAGCTTAAACTCTGGGGGAAACATTTGCTCATTTATTATGTTTATTTTTTAACGAGCTTAAATTCTGCATTAAAACTGCTCGTGCTAGTCATATAATAAGGATATCTCATCTAAGATGCCATTTTTTATGGGGTTTGCACCTTTTAAAGCTTTGCTCCAAATCCTTTCTTTATGCAAGCTAGGATCTCTCTTCACTTTCATTGAAAAAGGTTTGTGTCAGGCCAGGAGTAACTCCAGAAAACTAATGCGTTTATTCATTTAGCCAGCTATCTAATATATACATGAATGTGATTGTTCAGTTCATCTTCTCAATGACTGTTCACATTCAGTTCCCCAATCACTGAGGATTAGGTGTCAACATTCCCCCCCTTAATCTGAAGGGATGTTGGTGAGTCCAAGCATCGTTCTGAATCTTTCAAGCTTTTTTCTTCCAAGCGCTTTGGTGAGATGTCTGCAATTTGCTCATGTGGAACAATGGCAGAGATGGATTGTTTTGGCCTCAACATGATGTCAGATCAAATGATATTTTAGTATTGATGTCTTGTACGATCATGGAACTTTGGGTTCTTGGCCAACTTTATTGTAGAGGTGTTGTCAATCATGAGTGGAGTTGATTGTACTTGTTTTACCTGCAAATCTTCAAGAATTTTTCTGAGCCACACAATTTCTTCCGTTGCTTCAGCTACTGCCACGTATTCTGCTTCTGTTGTGGAATCTACTGGAACTAATTTTTTGCGTGATCTCCAAGAGACAGATCTTGATCCAAGACTCATAGCATATCCTGAAGTAGATACTCCAGTTTCTTTGTCTCCATCGAAGTCTGAATCAGAGTATCCAATCAAGCTGAAGTCATCTACCTGTGTATACTTGATTCCAAGGTCTTGACTTCCCTTCAAGTACCTTAGAACTCTTTTTGTAGCAGACCAATGTCCCTCACAAGGCTTTTGCATAAACCTGGAGAGGATTCCAACAACAAATGAAATGTCTGGTCTGGTAGTAGTAAGGTAGTTGAGACTTCCTATAAGATATCTATACTTTGTTGCATCCTCAAATTCCTTTCCTTTAGTAGATGTGAGCTTTAAGTTTTGTTCCATTGGAGTAGTAAGAGGATTGCACTCTGTCATGCCAAATCTGTTTAAAAAATTTCCAATGTATTTCTTTTGAGAAAGAAATATGGACTTTGGATGTTGGGTTACTTCAATGCCAAGATACTAATGAACTTAGCCCAAATCAGTCATTTCAAAACTTTTCCCCAATTCCTTCTTTATGGATGCAATGTAGCTTTCATTGTTCCCTGTCATTAAAAGATCATCTACTTATACCACAAGATATACAACTATTTTGCCAACTTTCTTGACAAATAAAGTTGCATCATCAAGATCAAAATGATTGAAGTTGAGTTTTAGAAGATGCTTAGTTAGTTTTTCATACTAGGCTTGCGGTGCTTGTTTGAGGCCATACAAGGACTTCACAAGTTTGCATACTTTATGTTCATGTCCTTTCACAGCAAATCCTTCAGGCTGGGACATAAAAACATTTTCTTTTAGATCTCCATTCAAGAAGGCAGTTTTTACATCCATTTGATGGACTTTCCAACCGTTCTGAGCTGCCAGTGCAAAGAGTGTCCGGATGGTGGCCATTTTGCTGTGGGAGCAAAAGTTTCCTCATAATCGACCCCTTCCTTCTGTGCAAAACCTTTTGCCACAAGCCTAGCTTTGTGCTTGTCAAGTGAGCCATCAGCTTTGTACTTGTTCTTGTAGACCCACTTGCAGCCAATTGTTTTGGTTCCAAATGGAGGATCAACCAACTTCCAAGTGTCGTTCTTTATGAGGGTATCATACTCCTTTTGCATTGCTTCTTTCCATTCATCATGAGAAGCAGCTTCTTTAAAGGAAGTTGGTTCAAAATTTGTAGACAAGTTCAATTCACAATCATAAGAAACATCCATATCAACAGGTGAATTAGTGTCATCTACATCACCTCCATTTTGTCGATTTGCATTTCTAGTTCCTGTTTTTCCAATTTCATCAGGATGAACACTTTCAAGTGTCTTTGTCAGCCACTTTGGGGGACTTTTCTGAGATGGTCTAGGCTGCTCTGTTGATTGAGTTGGGAGTGAATCAAGATTGAGTCTCCCAATTCTATCAATTACATCACTTAAAGCATCATCCGTTTTTGGAGTTTCAGACGGGGGAGAATCTTCTTCAGAAGAAGATTCCACATGTTGATCTAGTATAGGAATCCCCCCTTCAAGATGTGGAATCTGATTTTCAAATTCTTGAAATGATTTCATTTTTGCGAATCTATCCAAGCGATCAAGTTGCCGCTCAACAACATTGTCAGATTTGGATGATTCAAGAAAAATTACATCTCTAGATATAACAACTTTTTATTTTCTTCATCATAGAGGCGGTATGCTTTGGAGGTATTTGAATACCCCAAGAAAATACACTTACGACTTCTAGCACCAAGTTTGTTTCTATGTACCTTTGGTATCAAAGCATAACAGGTGGAACCAAAAATCCTGAGATGTTTGACCAAAGGAACATGTCCATACCACAATTCATAAGGAGTCTTGTTTCTTATAGCACTAGATGGACATCTATTCTTTATATATGCAGCACATAGAACAGCATCAGCCCAAAACATTATCATTACATTTTTGAAAAAAATCATGGATCCTACCATATTCAAAATTGTTCTATTCATTCTTTCAGCTACACCATTCTGTTGGGGATTATAAGGCACAGTTGTTTGATGTTTGATCCCATGTTGGCGAAGATATTGTCAAATTCATTTGATGTGTATTCTTTTCCATTATGAGTGCGAATAGACCCAATATGAGATTGTGCATCATTTTCAATCCATTTATGAAAATTCTTGAATGTTTGAAAGCATCAGATTTGTTCTTCAATAAATAAACCCAACACATTCTGGTGTAGTCATCAATAAATGTCATGATATATTTATTTCCATTTGCTGAAGGAACAGGCATTGGACCACATAAATCTGAATGAATAAGTTCAAGCTTCCTATGTGCTCTTGAATGTGAGTCATGAAATGATTGTTTGCTATGCTTTCCTAGAATGCAAGCATCACATTGCTTAAGTTTTCTAGGAATTGTAGGCAAACCAACAACACCATTCTTCTTCAATAAACGGGGACTGTCATAGTTTAAATGTCCAAATCTAGCATGCCATAATAAACTTGATGGAAGTGTACCTTCTTCATGATGAGAAATATATGAAAAATGTTGTTTATGAGCAGATGTTCCTTGCAGTTTGAGAAGTCTTTCTTCTTCTATTCCCCTCAGGACAAGTGAGTGATCAGATGATTTTCTCACCTCAAGCTTTCCATCAAACATATGAATGGAGTGACCTTGCTAGCGGATGTGGACCAAGGATAGCAAGTTTCTCTTGAGTTGTGGGAGATATAAAACATGATCAAGAAGAAAGTCTAGGAGACCAGGTAGTTTAAGCCTGATTGTGCCAAGCCCTGATGGCTTGATTTTTTATTGATCTGCAAAGTAAACTACTCCATCAACATTGTCAGTGAAATCTTCAAAAAAGTCTTTTCTATGAGTCATGTGACAGGTTGCTCCTGAATCAAGCAGCCAATCATTTTTCCACGAAGCAAGTCAAGTGTTAAACAAATCTTCATTTATTCCAATGTTACATTGTGCCTCAATATAGTGACCGGATTCAGGTGCTTTACCTTTGTCTGTATCATCACTTTTACCTTTCTGTTGGTTTCTTCTCTGCTCAATTTTGTCCCATGGTAGCTTGCATGTAGAGGCATCATGTGATCCATTTCTTTTGCAGCGAATAC
>APFE031211490.1:0-14873 GCA_000404065.3 Pinus taeda | reverse complement strand
CTATTCTTCTGATTCCAGGAAGTGTTCCTCCAAACATCAGGCCGTACAGATATCCCTATGTCCAAAAGAGTGAAATTGAACATATGGTTGCAGAAATGCTAGAGGCTGGTATAATTCAACCAAGTCAAGTTTCTTTCTCTGCTCCAGTAGTATTGGTGCACAAGAAGGATGGATCATGGCGCATGTGTCCGGATTATAGGGAGCTCAACAAGCTCACTATTAAAGATAAGTCCCCATTCCTGTCATTGATGAATTACTGGATGAATTGCAGGGATCAATTTACTTCACCAAGTTGGATCGTCGTTCAGGGTATCATCAAATCAAAATGAAGATTGAAGACATTCCGAAAACAACATTTAGAACTCATGAGGGTCATTTGAATTTTTGGTCATGCCTTTTGGCCTTACCAATGCACCTTCAACATTTCAAAGTTTGATGAATTCAATTTTCAAAACATTCCTTAGAAAATTTGTGTTAGTATTTTTTGATGATATACTAATCTACAGCAAGTCTTGGAAGGATCATGTTGAACATGTTGACAGGGTGCTACATCTATTGGAGGAGAAACAATTATATGCAAAAAGATCCAAATGCTTCTTTGGAGTCCAAGAGGTGGAATATCTGGGTCATATTGTATCTCATGAAGGAGTTAAGGTAGACCCTAGCAAAATTAAAGCCATTAAGGAATGGAAAATCCCCACATCCATAAAGCATCTGTGAGGATTTCTCGGGTTGACAGGGTATTATCGCGAGTTTGCTAAGAACTATGGAAGAATAGCAGCGCCTCTAACAACATTATTGAAGAAAGATGCATTTTCATGGACTCCGGAAGCAACAAAGGCCTTTGAACATCTTAAAGAGGCAAAGCCAAGCACCGGTCTTAGCTACACCAGACTTCACAAAAACCTTTATTGTGGAATGTGATGCTTCAAGAAATGGAATTGGCGCTATTCTAATGCAAGATGAAAGACCCATTGCTTTCGAAAGTCGTCCAATCAAGGGAAAGTTTTTACACAAAGCTATTTATGAGAAGGAAATGTTGGCAATACTCCATGCACTTAAGAAAATGCGACCCTACCTAATGGGAAGACATTTCAAGGTAAAAACGGATCATGACAGCCTTAAATACTTTTTAGAACAAATATTATCCTCTGAAGAGCAACAAAAGTGGGTCACAAAGATGTTGTTATGACTTTGAAATCATCTACAAAAAAGGGAAGCAAAATGTGGTGGCAGATGCACTCTCAAGAAAGATGAGGATGTGGAAGCATTGTTGTGTGCCATTTCTATTATCCAACCAGATTGGATAAACGAAGCAAGGGAGGAATGGAAGAATGATGAAGAAGTGTGGGCACTTATTCGAAAATTACAACAAGATTCCAGTACGTCTGATACATTTAGCTGGCAAAATTATTCGTTATGGTACAACGCATATACCTTTGTAAGAATTCCCAGCTAAAACAAAAGATTCTTATGGAATTGCACACTTCTCCCTTAGGAGGGCACTCAGGATTTTTAAAAACTTACCACAGGGTTAAGAAGGAATTTCTTTGGGATGGCCTTAAATCAGATATTCAAAAGTTTGTGGCGGAATGTTTGGTTTGCCAACAAAATAAAGTTGAAACAATTAAGGCCCCGGGTCTATTACAACCTTTATCCATTCCAAGCCCACGTTGGGAGGAGGTTTCAATGGATTTTATCAGAGGTTTACCCAAGTCTAAGGGAAAGAGTGTCATCATGGTGGTAGTTGACAGACTTACCAAGTATGCACACTCTTGTGCATTATCACATCCATTTAAAGCCAGTACAATTTCCACGGCATTTATGGAAACAATTCAAAAGCTACATGGAAATCCAAAGATTATTGTAAGTGACAGAGATCCCATTTTCACTAGAACTTTTTGGACAGAATTATTTTCTTGTCTTGGTACTCAGTTAGCTCATAGCTCATCTTATCATCCTTAATCTGATGGGCAAACTGAGATAGTAAACAAATGTTTGGAAGGATATATTCGCTGCTTTGTATCTGATAAACAGACACAATGGGTCAAATGGTTGCCTCTGGGTGAATGGTGGTATAACACTTCCTTCCATACAGCAACAAAAATGACCCCATTTATGGCACTTTATGGGTATCAACACCATCCATCACATCATATTTAAGAGAAAATTTTAAGGTTCAGGCAGTGGAACATCACATCGAACATCAACAACAAGTCCTCAAACTCTTAAAGGATAACCTCGTGTTGGCACAAAATAGAATGAACAACAGGCATATCAACATCGCAGTGAAAGAATTTTTGATGTAGGTGATTGGGTATTCCTACGGCTACAACCATATAAGCAAATGTCCCTCAAGCAATCTAAGAAGGATAATAAATTATCACCAAAGTATTATGGTCCATACAAGGTGTTGCAAAAGATTGGTATATGGCATACAAATTGGAGCTTCCTGCAGCTTCTAGATTGCACCCAATTTTCCATGTTTCATGTTTAAATAAGGTTATAGGCGACAAGCTCCCAGTTCAAACAATATTGCCAGAACTTGATGAGGAAGGAAAAATTATATTGGAACCCTAAGCAATCACAGAAACAAGAACTTGACAGCTACGAAATCAATCAATCTCAGAGTATCTTATCAAGTTGAAGAACTTATCCGTTGAAGATTCCACATGGGAGGATGAGAATTTTATATAGAAGTATCCAGAACTACTCAAGTGTTGAGGACAACACTTTTTTGAAGGAGAGGGGCATGTTGGGTCCCTATAATACTAGTGATTACCCCATTAATTATTGTAGTTATACCCTTTAATTAATATTGTTATGCCCCTATTGTTCCCCATATTGCTATTACTGTGCCCATAAATCCCTCTATTGTTATTTTTGTGGCTTTATGCTTTTTATTGTTAGTCGGGATGGGTTATATTGCGACTCTTTTAAACTCTATATATAGAAAGGAGTTTTTTTTCATTTGAATCATCCAAGAATGTTCATTTATGTAATGTAAAGGAGGTTTCCCCCTCGAAGAGGCTAAATTCTAAGGCGTTGATCTATCTTTTCTTGAGCTGGTTTCATAACAGATGAATTTTTAGATAGATAAGTGACTAAATGATGTGGAGGATGGATGATGGAGGTGTGTTAAGCCTATTTTTTTATTTCCCCAAAGAAAACATATTATCTAACCCCTCTCTCTACGTCAATCACAATCTTGTAGCAATTTTGGTCGCTTCTATAGCAATTGTGGAACACTGCTGTAGCATAATTATTTTATCCATATCTCTAAAATAGTAGATTATGTTGACCTTAAATTTTGTGACCATGTTTCCATCATCCCTATGTATCTCTCCATAAAAACTGTTGGCCAATGGATGCACTAATATTGAGAAAAAATAAAAATAGTTGTAGGTGTTGGAGGCAAATTTCTTGAAAAGTGTGCACCAGAATTTGCTGAAGTTTCTTGAGCATGTTACCATCATCCATATGCATCTCCCAATGAAATAAATCGTAAAAAATATACATATTTTATGAGGTATTGTAAAAACATTTTGTACTCTGTGTACTTTGGCCTCTTGTAGCAAAACAGATCCTTCCTCTAGAATTTTAGGACACCAGGGGAAATGAATGGGAAGGCTGGGAAATTATGGGTGGATGTTAGAAATGGATGAGGGTGATAGATTGGAATGGTGTTGGCCTTGGAAAAGGAGGAGAAAGCCCGTGTTTGACTTCCCTTGACTAGGTTTTTGGTCATCTTTTTATTTTATTTTGTGCTTTGTTTCTTGCAAATGTTGGAGAGCACTTGTATTTATCACATAGAGATACATGGAGAAATCATTTTTTTTTTCATTTTTTTCATTTTTTTTTTTCTCTAGGCCTACTAGCTGCCTCAATGAGGTTTTCAACTACTAGTTCTACCTAGGTGCCTCAAATGAGGTTTTCACTTAAGATTTTTTCCTTTTTTTCCTTTTTTCTTTCCAGCGCACTAACCTCCTAAAGGAGGTTTTTCAATCAGTGAGCCAATTTTAGGTGCCTCAAAAGAGGTTTTCACCTGAGATTTTATTTTACTCCTTTTTTCTCTCTTTTTCTATTTTTTATTTCTTTATTTTTTCTATCCTACTCTACATGAAAAAAAAAATCTTTCAAGTGTAGGAATACTTCCAATGGAGTCATGTGCACATCAATATGACTAATAAAATCATGTTTAGCCTCATGAAATTATGGTTTGACATGTCCCTAAATATGAGAAACCAACTACTTTAACTGAGATGAGATCAGGAATTCTTCAATAAGAGTGTGTTGTTGCAACTTAATGATTGCCTGGAACCATATTTCAATATAGTTGTGATGCCCCTCGTCCACTTGCACGTTTGGATTTATTTATGTGTCCTCTTTTACCATGATATTCAAATCTTCCTCTTTTTTCTGATTATTCTCTTGAACACTTGAAAGATCTGATGGTAAACATGAGGGAATTTTCTCAATCTCTGATTTGGATCTTTGTTCTTCATTAATTGTTCTCACCTGAATATTGTTTTCCTTAATGTTGTCCTTCAATGACATCAAGAGAATCTCTTTTCTACAATACTCTTCCTAATCTAAGATGAATACCATTTAGATCAAGAAGAGTTGTTTTGAAGTAATATACCTCAACATTGTAAGTAGGATGAGCTACTTCCTTGTGTGGGTTTGGAAATGGTGGTATGGGTAGTTGAGTGGGATTGGAGCTTTGAGATGGATGTGGTTGAAGTTGCAGTTGTGGTGGAGGTTGATAGTAGGGATAAAATGGAGTTGGGTGTGGAGGATATTAATGAAAATATTGAGGATATTGTGGATTTCTCTCATAAGTACCTTGCCAAACTTGCTACCAAGATTGGTTTTGGGGTTGAGATGGCCAAGATTACCAAGGAAGGAGTGTGTTCCAATTACATTGAGATGTATGTGCATAAGATTGAAGTTGTGAAATAATTCCTTGCAACATATAATATTTACTAGGTTTCCATGCTCTTCTTGGAATTACATACATAGTTGTTTTTGTGATTGCCTTTCTCCATTATCCTCTTGGTAAATTTCCTTCAACCTTGGTAATAATGGGAAATATTTAATAGCGTGTAATTTTGCATGGACAACACAAATATTAGCATCTTCATTTTTCTCATCTTGCATTCTTAACATTTATACTTGTTTTCTTATATTTCTAAGACTTTTTGTTTTAAAGTTACTAAGAAAATTTTCAAGTTCAACTTGACTTACCAATCTTGATGTTCATTTACTTATTTTTTCCCTTCTTCTTAATGTGCGCTTGCATGTTTCACAAATTTATTCAAATGATAATTGGTATACATCACCTCTACTCATGAGATCAAGGAGATCAGTCCACTCATCGCTAATTTTTCTAAGAAAGAGGTTTTCTAGTGTGTCAAATCCTAAACGATGCAATTTTTCCCTCTTAACATTATACATAAATCTATCTATTAGATCCTCAAGGACATCGTCTTATTTTTGAGACATTCTAAAGATTTTTCTTTTAGATCATGATCTTTGTATTTTTCTAGAAATGCATTTTTCAAATCATTCCATGATCTTATTGAACTAGTCCCTAAACTCATGAACCATTTAAGAGGTCTAATCTTCAATGTTGCTATACATAATCTCAATTTTTGAGTATTTAGTAAGTAAACATAAAATCGATAAAAGGATTTAAAATTCAAAGAGAAAGCTTTATGGATCCTCTAACCTCATACCATGGAAGTTGGGAAGGAAAGATAGAAGGATGTTCTTCATATGAACACTAGTATCACTATATTGAATGAGATTTCGAAGAGGATCTTCTTCGTTGCCATCATCTCCATCCATTTCTTCTACTTCCTTTGCCACCTCTTCTTCTTCTACCTGCAAAAGTGGATGGTGAAGTGTTTCTTACTGCACCACGTGATCAAGTGGGGGGTTTTGGTGTTGGAGAAGTATTTTTTTTTTTTATTAAAAAAATTGAATAAGAATGCTAATGTAATGCGATTTTTCAGTATTTGAAATGAAATATTCTTAATGAAATTTTTTGTTCTTGTAGAAAGTAACAGAAATGAATCAAATATGAAATAAAACAATGGATACTTTGACACCTCCCTGGCAAATGACACCAAAAGTGATGAGCCCCAATATTGAAACAAGAATGTTGGAACTCCCAAGGCTACCAAATTAAATTATCAACTCAGGGTTCCCACAAACTTAAGAGGTGTTGACATTGTTTGTGCAACATGCAATGTGTCCTTCTTTCACTCATCTAATGCAATGAAGTGAATATCATGGAATCAAAGCCTAAACTAATTGAATAAATGGAAAAGTTACTCTATTTTCAAAAAGGAAAGGTTGTTCTATATTTCATGTAAATGTTAATCCTATATGCATAAATGTAAACATTAACCTATTTGCAGAGTGTAAATGGTACTTCAAAAGGAAGTCTAGTATATGCAATAGAAATAACAATGTTGGAAATGAGTGTAAAACCATATATTAAGATGAATGAAACAAAATGGAATAACTATTCAATCAATGCATTCAATATATATTTTTTCAAAAAATTTCATAAGGTGCTTCATAAAGTAATAATAAAAATCATCATTATGTTATTCAACTCATGAATCCATCCACTAACCATAACTACAGAGGTGAATTGCAATGGAGAAGAGGAAGGCTTAAGAGGCTTTTTGTCTTCCTAAATCATGGATTTAGAGCATAGGGGTCATTATTCAAGCCTAATTAAAAAAAATTAATATTTTGGATCAGATATGATCAATTTTACACGTGCTATAGAATTGTTATAGGACTGCTACAAGAGGTGCTACTGTTGGGTTGTGTTATATTCTTTCCACGACTAACCTACGTAGTGAACCAGGGGGTTAGAGGGGGGGTGGAGCCCCCCTTCGTTGCGCCAATTGCGCAGCGGGTGGTTCACAGGGGAGGCAGCAGCCCCCCTATCCGGGGGGTTTGAGGGGGGCGGGTAGCCCCCCTCTATGGGGTTTGGGGCAGCGCCCTGGGAAAAAGTTTTTTGGACCCTATATTAGGTTGGGCGAACCTACTTATGGTTTTCGGTCCATGGTTTTGGACGCGATGGTTTTCGGTCCATGGTATTAGATGCTTCGGCATGTATAAATATGTATTGTAACATTGAAAGGAACATAATGAAAAATCAAGCTGGTAGTCCCGGTTTTGGGATCCAGGGGAAAATCTCTGTGCATATGTGTTTTATGTGTTATGCTCTCACATTGTTTATTTTCTTTGTTTTAGAATTTGTATGCAGGTAATTTATGTACAGGTTTAAAACCTACACTCCACATATGAGGTATTGTGTGATGTTTCTCCTCTTGATGTTTGTGCCGTATTATTAGGACAACCATATCTATGGAAGCGAAATGTTGTATATGAGTCTAAACCTCACTCTGTGATTATTTCTTTGGGTAATATACTATATAGGATAGCAGAGGTAGCCCTTTTCTTTCTGGTTTTCTCTTAAATTGAGGGGAACCTCATAGCCAAATTCACGAGCCTCAGGAAGGGTGCCTCCACTTAGTAGAAGCAGGTGGATATGGTCATGAATGAATACGGGGACATTTTCTCCTCACACAGAGGGGTACCATTGCATTGTGAGGTCAAGCTTTCGTTCAATATATTACCGCTCCATTATGGAAAATTACAAGTACAAGGAGCAACATGATCAACATCGGGTGCCACATAAGTTTCAGGTGGGTGACAAAGTTTGGTTGCATTTACAGAAAGAAAGACTTACCAAAGCTCATTGAAAGCTCAGACCAGTCTAATATAGTCCTTACACAATTACCAAGGTTGTCAGAGACAATTCTTTGAAGTGTAGCATTCCCCCATTCCTTGGCTTGCACCTAGTGTTCAATGCGGAGCGCCTTTGACCATGACCCCCACCATTCCCTGGACACATCAAATAATGTAGAAAAGCTCAAACATACAAAGTTAAAAATAGACTGCATGGAATAGGCCAAAAATGATTGGATTATGAACACATAGGTCAAGAACACTCACCAACAGAAGATCAAACTATATTGGGTTGTCAAAGCCAGCCAACCCCTACATGAATGCAAGTGGCTCACCAGGGACCAGGTTTAGTAGAAGTTTCCTCATCTCATGGAGGCACTCAATGCAATGGGGACCATTGCTTCCTAAGAGGGGAGGAATGATCCAGGTTGATATTGGTGGCCAGCTGAGAATGCCACATTCTTCTAGTTTTTTCAATTTCCTTATTTCTAGCACAATTTACTATTTTTGGCAGTTTTTCGGGTGCTGAACTTCGAGAGCTGTTTTGAGGCCCTAAACGATGTTTTTTCAAAACACTAGGGCCATCATGTGTTGCACAACAATGTTGGCCATTCATAAGTTGTATTCCTTGGATAGATATTTCTAAAGAGGTATTGTGTAGGTCAAATGAAGATTGTATGCCAAAGTTAAGACCCTGAGAAGTTAACGCACCAATTTACTAAAACAGGGCCCATAGTTTGGCACTTCATCTCCTAGGGTTAGGTTTTTGGATATTTATGGTTTTCCATTATTTCTCAATAATAAATATGTAGCCGCCACATCTCTTCTCAGAGCTAAGCTACTATCATCCGAGCTAGTCTTATTTCCATTATGTTTGTAAGCATATTTCAATATTTGATATTAATGAAATGAAGTGTTATTTCTACTGCATCTCTGTTTTCATGATTATATCTGTATTTTGTTGTGTTCCTATGTAAATCCAGATCACATTGTATAATTATTCTATTTCATTTATTTTCATTTTAAGCAAGTGTGATTTTCAATTTAGCAAGTGTGATATTCATTTTAAGCAAACGTGATTTTCAATTCAGCAAGTGTGATTTTCATTTTAAGAAAGGGTGGTTTCATTTCAAGCAATTGTGGTTTCATTTACGCAATTTTAGTTTAGTTTCTTTTATGTGATTTTGATTCATGTTGTTTCGTTAAGATTGATTCAATTTATTCATGTTTGGATTAGATTGGATTGATTTAATTTGCTTTGTAATTAGTTTCAAGTTTGTTGCATTATATTAATATATTTTGAGAAATAATCACCTAGTACATATAGTACACGTATACCTCATCAGTTCACCAACCCCAGGTTGATAAACTAATGGAAGGGATTTAACTCACAATTAAATCACCCAACATAAACCATTCTAGTTCTGGTTGTGACATGCATGATCATCGACATCATTATCATCTGTATAGTAGGAATGATAAGGGGTATTTTCTGGATGAGTTTAAGAAAACAAATCCACCTACATTTGATGGAGAGGTGAAGAAATCATAGGAGTCATGGTTGTTTTGCATGAGGAAGTTCTTCAGGTTGCATGAATACTTAGATAACATGAAACCTAAAATAACTACCTTCATTCTCAGAAGTAAAGTAGACATTTTGTGGGAAGATGTGAAGAATGCCATAGATATACATGAGGAAAAATTGACATGGAATGAGTTAGAGTAGCTATTCAATAAGAAGTGCCTATCATAGTGATACTTTGATGACAAGGCAAAGGAATTCTATGAGCTAAAGACACAATCTATGATAGATGATGAGTACACTTGCATGTTCTTGGAGCTACTAAGGTATGTGCCTTACCTCAAGGAGGAGAAGGCCAAGATTCAGAGATTTACTAGTAGGATATGAATGTCATTCAAAGACAGAATTGAGTTTGATGAGCCTAGATCATTGGAGGAGGCGAAATGAAAGCTAAAGCATTGTTATGAACAATTGAAGTGCAGATCCGAGAGTAAGTAAGACTCAGAACATAATGAAAGGAACAAAGGAAACTGGGACAAGAAGCGATAAAGACCTTAGGATTAAAGTAATAAAGCTAATGTTTCACCACATAAGAAGTTCAATGCATGTAAGAGGGGACAAGGACTTTGAATAGAAGAGAATAATAAGGAGCCCGTGTCATGTTGAATTTACGGAGGGATCATCGCAATATATTTTTTCCATAGTATCACTGTGGTAGGCCTGAGGTATATATTGCATAGGAGGCATGAAATATTGGGGATGTTGGTCAAAGCATTCCTCGTATCTATGCAACATTGGATAACAAACATGTAGACCATCAATCATCTACCATTGAGATGGATAATGAGTTTTCTGATCAAGTTATTTCTATTTTGATTGAAGACGGATCTAATTATAGCTATGTTAGTCATGACTTGCTGGATAAGTGTGGTTTGAGTGAAGAACTGCATGCCGAATATTAGTTAGTGCAGTTGGCTATAAGTACAAAGAAGTGAATTCATCATTGGGTAATAGCTTCTACATTTCATTTAGCCTACCACAACACATTTGAATGTATTACCATTGGGATCATACAATATGTTGTTGAGCATGGATTGGTTGTACCTTCATAGAACCAAGGTGGATTGTTATGAAAAAGCTATTAAGTGCTTGGATGACAATCGAGAAGCAAGAGTCTTAAAGGGAAAGAAGAAAGCCACATCAATTAGGATGGTGATGGCTATGCAGGAAAATCATAATCATAGATAAGGGTGTGTGTTATTTGCAGTACACATCTATAGTGACGAAGGTAAGGAAGTTGAGGATGCAAATGTTTTGAGCAGGTACCCAGTTATAAAAAAAATCTGTGATTTATTTTTTGAGGATATTTCGGAGTTTCCACCTCACAAGGAGGTAGAGTTTTCTATTCAGTTGGTTCCAGGGGAAACTCCAACATCAAAGGCACCTTACAAGATGAGTACACCTAATTTGGTAGAGTTCAAGCTGTAGTTGAAAGAAATTTTGTACAAGGGATACAATATGCCAATTTTATCACCATGGGGCGTACCGATGGGATTTTTGAAGAAAAAGGATGGTACTCTCATATTATGCATTGACTACGGGTAGTTGAACAAAGTGACCATCAAGAATAGGTATCCGTTATTGAGGATTTATGAATTGTTCAATTAGTTTAAGGGAGTAGTAGTATTATTGAAGATTGGTCTGAGATTAGGATATCATCAAGTATGCATCTATTGAAGCCCAAAATTATCTCTCTTTTACCCATCTTCCTACACTCCATCCTCCTTCTTTCTCACTCTAATATCTCTAATTCAACATCAATGTACAAGGTTCATGGAAATAGTAGGTACTTAAGAATATGTATTTCATAAGTCTCATTTTTATGTATTATTTAATGTAATATTTACATGAGCTACTTAATTACACCAATTCTACAACTAATGACTGATTTTGCAACAAAGTCGAAGGTTTTATAGATTTTGAATATTGAGATGAGGAATGAGACATATGGGGAGGTGGCTAATAGCTATCACATCGATATTTATTTATATCCATGGTCTATATCGATGATGGGAACACCACATAATCCTAGTCAATGTGAAATTAAAATAGAAAAGAAGGAGTCTAAGGAGAACCAGGCGAGTGAGGAAATTAATTTAAGCAGACATTTAGCCTCTTTATTTGCTTCTCTGGTAGAAAAACATGAGGAGATCATGATATATTATATTTTTATGATATTTTTAGTCTCTGTCGAGTAGGATAGGCTCATAAATATCTAAATGGTTATTTGATGGAGGTTAAAAATATACCTCTCGGTATGACAAACACAGTCTTGCATATTGTTTTAAAAACTTTGTTTCATTTGATATCTATGCTATATGTTTCCTTGATGTGTATATATGCCATTTGAAGAGTCGTGTTGGTTCCTATATCTCGCAGGAGGCTCCCTTAATATTGTAATATTTTATTGTTTTCAAACTAAAATTTCAATTTAGCAATTTCTATATTGTGTTTCATTTATTTATTTCGTTGATAGTTCGATCATTAATAAATACTATTAACAATGATCACAGAGTAAATAATATAACACATTTTGTTTAATAATATTTTTGCATGATGAATGATTGAATATGAGATTTTTTGTGGACATGATAAGTAGTATAGCACAGTGTTGATTGAGTTACAATTTATAGTAGAGTTTGAGTCTGCTAAAGAGGATTTCAATTTTCAATTAGTGTTAATTACTCTTTTTCTATCATAATGATTTAGATTTAGTTTCATTATTAGTTGAATAAGTGAGATATTTATTTTTGAAAGGTGTGAACTTCCTTTCAATAAATTGTGATAATCTTAGTTTCATATTTCCTTTCAAGCAATTGTGATAATCCTAGTTTCATATTTTTTCAAACAAGTGTGATTTTTCTTTCAAGTTTCATATTTCATTTAAGCAAGTGCAATAATTTTGACTTATAATGACATTTTTACGTTAATGCAAGAACATGTGCACCTCGATATCTCAATGTAATCTAGGAACTGCTTGAATAATAAGGACTTCTAGTACATATAGTACACATACACTTCATTAGTATACTAGCCCTAGTCAATATTTTATGTAGTAATTTAACATTAATTAAATTACCAAACATTTTGACATCGTTACCACAGAAGTGTATAGAGTATTTTTCCTTTTCATTTTATTAAAAATAAAAGATAAAAAATGATATGCATAGGGAAAGAGATTCTAGAGGTAGATTTGTATGTACAGGTAGAGGTTTGATTCCGACATCATCATTCACCCCACCATGATCTCCTATTGCCACGCCATCCAACCAATCTCATATACCTCATATTTAGATGAAGAGCTTGAGCGCTGGAAGAATAGATTGGATGAAGTTTCCTCGCTATGTTGGAATATGTTGACACAATCTCTTTGTTGTATGTTCACAGTGTTGGGTTGTGTTATATTCTTTCCATGACTAGCCCACGTAGTTAACCAGGGGGTTAGAGGGGGGCGGGGAGCCCCCTTCTGTTGCACCGATTGTGTAGTGGGGGGGTGGGGTCACAGGGGGTTTGAGGTTTACCTGTAACCCCACTTTATGGGGTTCAGGGTAGCACCCCGAATTTGTTTTGTTTTGTACGCTATCTTAGGTTGGGCAGACCCACCTATGGTTTTGTGCATGATTTTCGCACATGTTTTTTGGACAGTATGGTTTTTAGTCCATGGTTTTGGACGCGATGGTTTTTGTTCCATGGTATTGGATGCTTCGACATGTATAAATATGTTTTATAACATTGAGAGGAACATAATGAAAAATCAAGCTGGTAGTCTTGGTTTTGGGATCTAGCGGAAAATCTCTGTGTATATGTGTTTTATGTGTTATGCTCTCGCATTGCTTATTTTTTGTGTTTTAGAATTCATATGTAGGTAATATTTGTACGGGGTTAAAACCTACATTTGGTATCAGAGTAGTTTTGGCTCCAAGGAGACGCCATTGTTGCTGAAGGGTTTTTGTCAGGCCTGTGGTAGACCTTGTTTAGTGGGAGATCTGTGAGATCGATTCTGGTGGTAAAAGAAGATGACGAGCAGTGGAAAGATAGAGATTGAGAAATTTAATGGTCTGATTTTTGAGTTGTGGAAACTCAAGATGGAGGATCTCTTGGTGGATAAAGATTAGTGGATCGCAATAGATTTGGGTACTAAACCAACGGTAGTGTCTGATGAAGAATGGAAGAAGCTGGATCGGAAGGCAAAGAACACAATACGATTGTGTCTGTCAGATTTAGTATTGCTGAATGTATCAGGGGAAGCTATGGAAAAGGATTTGTGGGAAAAGTTATGGACTTTGTACCAATCTAAGTCTCTAGTGAATAAACTGTTCCTGCAAACAAAGTTGTATAACCTGAGGATGAAAGATGGAGACTCGGTGATAGAGCATCTGAACGCATTTAATACTGCGGTAAGTCAGTTAGCATCTATTGATATTAAAATTTTAGATGAATATAAATGCATCAGTTTGTTCTTTTCTCTACGAGATTTGTGGGGTAGTCTGGTTATTGCAATAGGTAGCAATGCAACTACCTTGTAGTTTGATGAAATAGTCTTATCCTTACTGATGGAGGAGATGAGATGAAAAAATATTGACAACCAGAATGGTGATGCCTTCTCTATACGAGGTTTGTCCCAGAACAAAAACAAAAATAAGTTATCGAGTGGGAGATCTAAATCTAGAGGGAGATCTAAATCTCCAAGAAAACCTATAAAGGTGGTGTGTGGAAATGCGGAAAGGAAGGGCACTACAAAAGGGACTGTAAATCTAAAGCTCCTGATAAAGGAAAGGGATCTGATGATTCTCCTTCTACAGAGGCGAAAACTACCTCAGATGAAGGTGGGGATGTGTACTTGGCTTCTTCAAGTACACATGTAGATCATGAGGCAAGGTTGATTGACTCAGGTGCATCCTTTCACTTCACTCCCCATAGAGAGTGGTTCTACGAGTATGAGAAATACAATGGTGGTCATGTCTTCTTAGTGGGTGATAGGAAGGTTAGAATCATTCGTCACAGAAAAGTAAAGTTGAAGTTACTAGCTGGAAGGGTTAGAACACTTCCGGGTGTTTTGAATATTCCTACGTTAGCCAGAAATCTGACTTCTGTAAGGAAGCTAGACGATGAAGGTGTAAAAACAATGTTCGAGAAGGATACCTGCAAAATGGTTTGGGGAGCACTAGTATTGATGTGGGGAGTTCAGATTAGAACTCCGTACAAGCTTCAAGGTAGCATTGTTATTGATGGGTGCAATAGTTCTATGGTTCTTGAAAGTGGAGAAGAAAATCTAGTGGTCTCTAGAGAAAGGACCATGATGTGGCATCAAAGGCTTGGATGTATTGGAGAGAAGGGCCTTCGAATACTTCATGGTAAAGGTATGGTAGAAGGTATGAGTAATAGCTCTTTGGATTTTGATTTCTGTGAATATTGTGTATATGGGAAGCAGAATCAGGTGAGTTTCCCCTCTGGTGGTAAGAGGGTGAAACAGATATTAGAGCTTGTGCATAGTGATGTGTTTGGACCTGTGAAG
>APFE031211482.1:63383-87163 GCA_000404065.3 Pinus taeda | reverse complement strand
ATAATTATATAAATAAATAAATTATGATAAACCCAAAATACTTGAAAAATATTTCATAAATAAAAGGAAAGTTGTGAAAAATAAATGTGGACTCTCCTTTCCCTTTAACTATTGTTTTGCAATAAGTGTCGGCTCTTTTCACATGGGAAGCTTTGAATAATATGCTGCTGAATAAATATATCAGTGATTTGATCGCTGTACACCATATTTACCGACCACGCCTTCTACTTTTAAATTCGCTTTCATGAACGATTTCCACACCTGGAAAGAAATTAAAAACATTGTTTCCCTATTCCCGTAATCTAATTTACAGATAAAATGGATTTTATAGGACTCTAATTTACAAGTAAAATGGTTTTAGTTATAAAATCTCAAATAGGATTGGGATGGTATATAAATATGTATAAATAATTTTATATTATTTTTAAAATTATTTTAAATGTTAATTTAAATTTTGTATTTAAGAAATTATACTATCTTTTATTTTACAATTAACAAATTAAATTTAAATTTTCTTTTAACTAAATTTTAATTAAACTTACAAAAAAATTAATTTAATAAAAACTATTTCATCTTTAAATTAAATTATATTTTCTTTATATAATCATACTTATCTCCTCAACTAACTCCCCGTGAATTTACCAGTTAAAAGAACGACGGTTTTCAAAGCAAAAACCCTCCGTAATGAATTTATATGTTCATGATTCCAATACATCATCCAAAATTTCGAAGAGTCAACAAAGATTACTGTTTAATCTCTCTCTATATCCTCATATGTTCACTTTTTCAATTAATTGACATTTTCTAATTTAACTGTATAAAAATATATTGTTTTATTTTAAGCCATTTATTATTAAATGTAAACATTTAATAAAAATAAAATACCATTTAAATAATTTATTAATATTATTTAATGTAATTTATAAATAAAATATTTAATTTATAAAATAATTTTTAAATAATAATTTATAATAAGTTTTAAATTTAAAATAATTGAAAGATGAAATGGTGGTGGTTAATGTGACCAATTTTTAGTCTATGGGACCTAAAGAAACAAATTATTTAGTTTGATTTAAGATTTTATTCCTATACTCAAAAAGCTTGGAGAGAAGCCTCTCTAGCTCACTATAATTTTGACATCATAAAAGGCTAGGAAGGTCAATATTGCACAGAGATTATGAAACTGAGATCTAATGTGGTTGTACGGGGGTACTCTAAGAGAAAGTAGTTTTCATCCTCAATGTTCCTATTCTCACAGAGATCGCAGATCCTTTCCATCCATAGTGTTTTAGAAACTGCCAAACAACCTATTTCACTATGAAATTTTAATTATATAAATTAAAACAATTAATCAATACCATATTTTAAAATAATTTATTTTAAAATATTTTTAATAAAATTTAAATTATTATTTATTTATTTTTAATTACTTTTCCATCCTCAAATTATAAAAAGTCGAAATTTTAAAAAATTAATTTAAAACTACAATGCATCATTTCTATATAAATATTGTAAAGTTCAATTCACTATCACGTGCCATCAAAACAAAGCTTAAAGGTTCCATCAAGGATTTGTCCTAGACATAATGTATCTTAACATATATCAACTTTGGTGATTTTTTTTTAAAATGAATAATGTTCTTTGTACTATAGATACGGATTTCGATTTCTATTTTTTTTACCTATTTTTTTATTTTTCCATTAGTAGTGAACAAAGGTAATGAAGATTCATTTAAGTTTTAATAAGTAATTGGAAATTTGTTCTAATCAAAGTTCTTTAATGTTTTAGACCTAATGTATCTTACCATATATTAATTTGGTGATTTTTTTATGAATAATGTTTTTTACTATAGAATGGGTTTCTATTTTTTTTTTCTATTTTTCTTTTTATATTTTTTTTAAAGTTTTTCAATTAGTAGTGAACAAAGGTAATAAAGATTCATTTAAGTTTTAATAAGTAATTGGAAATTTGTTCTAATTAAAGTTCTTTAATGTTTTGTTGATAATTATAAATAGAGATGGAGAATTTTTTATGAGAAGTGTGGAGGAATATTGTAATTGATTCAATTAACACGTTAAAGGAAGTGAATATGAGTTATTTCTTTCATAAAAGGATGAATCTTATTGTCTTAACCTACCTTAAGTGTTTTGATTGAGTTTAGTGGTTCATTCTATAGCCCAATGTGAGGGCGATGTGTACATATGTGTTCAAATTGGAGTTAACATGTCCCCCTTAAATTAAAAACAAAATATTCCCTGAATAGAAAAGCAATGTCAACTAAAAAAAAAAAAAAAAAAAAAAAAAAAGATTAGTCTATGCATATTTTAACTAGTAGCCCATATACTATTATAAATTCTCTAAAGTAATTAGAAGTGAAAAAAAAAAAAAACCATGAGAAAAAATGTTTTAAACTTTATACTTTTTCAATTTTTTTAATAATTATTTAAATAAATTATTTGAAAATCTATGTTAACCATTTTATGTGAATATCAACTTCATATATAACTATATGGTTAAAAAAATGTTAAAAGAAAGTATTTTGATGTTGTATATAATAATATATCCAATGTAGGTTATGAATAAAATATTCTAATATGAATTAATATTGAAGTATACTTAAAAATATATATCATTCAGGAATACGATTTAATCAATGAAAAAATATATCCCTCTCAGTTCATGTTAGATCAATGCTTAAGATGGACCTATGTTGGTATATAATAAAGTGATAATAAAGTGAAAAGAATTTTCATCTTATTCTTCTATATTTTTTACACTTTCATAAAAGGGGTGTTGTAAATCTAAATTCTCTTCGAAAATCACCAATTTCAAAAAAGGGAGGAAAAATAAAAATAAAATTCATCTCAATTAGAGTTTGGGAGGTCAAGATATCACTTTTTGAAAATCAATTATTTCAGGTGTTTTTTCTTCATGATAGGTGTGTGGACTAAAGAGCGCATAACTTTTGATAGGATCTTCCCTTTGTCATCATACTACCACCATTGGATAGTGGTCTTCAGTCATTTGATTTGATATTCTATATGTGGTACATTCTACCAACATAGAGTACACTACAGCCATTGCAAGTTTCACTCTCTAATCCTCATGGTAGTGATGTGCAAATGTGGTTAAAGAAACTTTGTTCAAGATTTGGTCGTAGGGAATCAAAGATGTCCAAGAAACTATGACTAAATGTTAAAAGACTTGTCTTCTTGTGCCTACACAAGTTTATTCCAATGAAGTGTATAATCAAGAAACATATGTCTAGTATTATCTCAAGGATGCTTGTATTGATTGATATTTGGATAGTTGTCATTTTTTGGGATGAAAACTACTTTCATCTTCTATTTGATGATTTTATTGCACCTTATGGAGGGAACATTATGGATGGATGCTAATATTTGGTCAATGATTTGAAATAGACAACATGCATCATCACAAAACAACAATTTGATGACAGAGTTCACCCCTCTTGGGCTATGTCTCCAGATCCATCTTCCAATGTTGGCCCTTTATATAATATGATCAAAATATAAGTTACATCAACATAAAATGCTCAAATCACAAAAATAATGTTGTCACTTTGTCCAAAACGCCAAAAAGCCCCTCTGTAGGCTCTTCTTGGGCTTCAAAAGGCTAAAAAAGGGAAAATTTATGCCTCCTTCATATGACTGCTATGAGTAATGGAAAATGACCAAACTGGAAAAATAAGCAACGAAATCCTCCTTTGGCAAAACTGCCATGCAACCAATTAGTGTGAGAGTGGCAAAAATTCTACCAAAAATTGTGCAATTTGTCGAATACTTAAATGCACCAATAAAGTCCGCGTGTTGATTCTTAGCCACCGCGATTAGTAATATGGGTTCAACGTGGCAACGGCTTGGGACAGACGTCACACACCCATTGGCTTTCGTGATCCTGGTCATATTACATGTCATAGGACTGCGGGTTGGTCGCCATGCGACATCCCTTCTTTGTAGCCCTCAGGTGGTGGTTCTATCGTTGGTTATGGTTGACAGTTGGGATTGTGGGTTCGGCCAACCACCTTCACCCTCTGCTTCGATGCTCAGTCGCAGGTCATTCCATATGGCTTAGGGCTAGGGCCACATGCCCACCTCATCCCACTTTGCTTCTGCCACAATCATATGATATGTCATATAATTGGGGGCCAAGGTGTTGTAAATATAAATTCTCTTGGAAAATCAGCAATTTTAAAAAAGAGAGGAAAAATAAAAATAAATTTCATCTCAATTAGAGTTTGGGGGGTCAAGATATTACTTTTTCAAAATAAAATATTTATGGTGTTTACAGGAAAGTTTCTCTCCCTCTTTCTTGATTGTAGCACTCTTTTTGTCTTTTCCTTTAAACTTCACATTTCCCTTGTCTCCAGATTTGGATGGTTTCCTTCTAGTCTCTTGAGTAACATTCTTTCCTCTTGATTCTAAATGAGTTTCCTGAACACATACTTCATTACATTGGTGGGATTAAACATAATTATATTATGTCTCAAATAACTATGCAATACACATATGTATTTAAGGAGAGTGTCTTGTAAAGACAAATCAATAAACAAGATTAAATCTCTTCTTCTAAATTCTTGTGTGTAACTTTGGACACCCTCACCCTTAGCTTGTCTAAAAATTTTCCATTCCATAATTTTTTTTTTTCCATACAATTTAATGGATAAAATTTCCTTCTTAATGTAGCTATAAAATCATTTCAAGAAGATATAATTTTACCACTTCTCTTCAAATCTTCTTGAGTTTTGACGTCCCACCAGATGAGGGTTGAACCTTCCAAACAAAGAGAAGCAAGCTAGATCTTGGTAACATCATCCTTAATCTTTTGAATCCTACAATAGACTTCAATTTTACGAACCTGATTATCCAACTTTTCAACATTTACTTCCCCATTGTACATCAAGCTTAATCAAAGGATACTTAACATGTCCTTTTGGAGATCTAGGAGGAGTATGTCTAGGTGTTGAAGAAGGTGGAGAAGGAGATGAATATGGAGGTGAAGGTGTAGGTATAGGTAAAGGAGGAGGTGGTGGAAATAGAGGCTTTCTCCCATTAGCATCATTAAATTTTTGTTGATTTGAACTCTCTCCTTGCAACCTTGTTGTCCTTTCATTGTACAACACTTTCACCATCTCTGACATATCATAAAAATTCTTTCATCCTCAGACATAAGCTCATGTCCTTCTTCAAGTGCCATGACTCATGGAGTTTTTGGAGTTTTTGACCTCTTTGAACCAATTTGAGGGTTTGGCTCTTCATGCACTCCTTCTCCTCTTCTCAACTTAGACCTTGTAATCATTCAAAAACACTTAAAATAATCAAACCTTCAAAACAACCATGTTCTCATACCAAACTTATCTGAAATTAGAAACTGAAGGTTTCTTGAAAACATTTGCAAGCAAGTTTATGGCTTGTGGGCAATGGATAAAATTTATAAAAGAACATAAACTTATTAATTTTAGTCATTTTTTGCAGATATAACTAGATAAAAAAATAGACAACATGCAACATCAAAAAACAACAATTTGATGATGGAGTTCACCCCTCCTGGGATACGTCTTTGGGTGCAACTTCCAAAGTTGGTATTTTATATTATATGATCAAAATGTAAATTACATCAGCATAAAATGCTAAAATCACAAAAATAATACAACCATTATGTTCAGAACACCCAATAACCCCCGTGTAGGTTTTTTTTGGGCTCAAAAAGGCTGAAAAATGGCCAATTTAGGCCTCCATTTTCCTTCTATCTGCCTTGAAAAATTACCAAACTGGAAAAACAGGGAACGAATTCCTCCTTTGGCGAAACTATTAGGTGACAAATTGGCACGAGAGTGCTGAATATTCTATCAAAAAATTGTGCAATTTTTCAAATAGTTAAGTGTGCCAATAAGGCATGTGCGTTGATTCTTTGCCCCCAGGATCGGTCATATGGGTTCAATGTGGCCAGGGGTGTGGGCCAGACACCATGTGTTCGTCGACTGCAGTGCTCTTGAACATATTACATGTCATAGGAATGCGAGTTGGGCGCCATGTGTTATCCCTACTCCATAGCCCCCGGCTTGTAGTTCCATTCTTGGTTATAGTTGACAGTTGGGACCAAGGGCTGGGCTAATCACCCACCCCTCTGCTTCAGTGCTCGATCGCGGGTCGTTCCATATGGCTCGGAGTTAGGGCCATGTGCCAGCCTCGCCTCACTTTTCTTCCACCACAGTCATATGATATACCATATAACCGAGGGCCAAGGTCGGTTGTGTGAGCCCCCCCACAACTAATTAACTCATGGTGAATCAATTAATTATTTTACAAGCAGCTGCTAAGATCAAATTCAAATTTTACTTATCTATTTTAGTTTAGGGACTGACTAAAATAGGAAGGCATCTCGAAATGCTATTTATATCAGTTCTATTTTTAGCAGTTCTAGTTTTAGAATTTCGTGTTGCTATTTTCAATGCTCCCTCTTAAAAAGAAAGGGATTATCAGTAACCCCAATCTTGTCTCTGTAGAACTCGAACTTGCATTTTGACAATGCCTTTGTCAAGATATCTGCATCCTATTCCTCGATCGAAACATATAGCAACAATATGATCCTCTTGACCACATAGTCTCGAAGATGGTGATACCGGATATCTGTGTGCTTGGACCTGTCATGAAAAATTGGATACTTAGAGAGTTTGATACAACTCTGATTATCGCAGTAGATCACTATAGGATCCATCCTCTAACCAAAAAATCCCATTAGAATCTTCCGCATCCAAATGGCCTCACATGTAGCCTGACTAGCACCCATGTATTAAACCTCTGCTAAGCTAAATGCAACTGACCTCTATTTCCTGCTATACCAGGAAACTGCAACTGACCTCTATTTCCTGCTATACCAGGAAACTGCAACTAAACCAAGGTTAAAGATTCCCCCAGAAGTTCTCTTCCGGTCTAATGGACTCCCTTCCCAATCCGCATCTATGAAGCCCTGAAGCTTCACTCCCTCTATCTGTTTGTACCATAATCCAAACTGAGATGTGCCTCGGAGGTATCTTAGCACGTGATTCGCTGCCTTCCAAAACAGCTCGTAGGCTAAACCATAGCTTGACTCAGTTGGTTCACTACAAAGCATAAGTCGAGTCATGTGTTCACCAAATACATAAGTGAATCCACCAGCTACAACAATAGCAACTACTACCTCACCTGAAGTAGCATCCTCCTTCCTCCGGTCCCCAGCTAGAGGCGTCTGCATGGGTTTGCACTTCTCCATATGGAACCACCTGAGGATCTCATTGGCATACTTTCCTTGAGATACAAAAACTTCTCCATCTCTCTGCCACACTTCCATGCCTAGAAAGTAGTTCATAAGACCCATGTCTTTCATTTCAAACTCTCTTGCAAGGTCCTCCTTGCAAGACTAGATCAGCTAATCATCACTTATCAAAATCAGAGCATCGACATGGAGAACAATGATCAATGACTTACCTTCTACCATGATGTGGTAAAGGTTCGCATCTGCTTCACTCTTGGTGAAGCCTAACTTGGTGAAATAGTTGTCGATCCTGGTGTACCAGCATGGGGTGCTTGCTTCAGCCCATATAGAGCCCTCTTGAGTCTGCACACATGCAACTCACGATCGAAGGTCTTAAAACCTTCTGGCTGCTCAATGTACACCTCCTCCTCAATATTCCCATTGGGAAATGTTTTCTTTACGTCCATCTGGTGGATCTTCCACCCAATCTGAGTTGATAGTGCGAACATCGATCTAATAGATGAGTATCGTGCTACATGAGCAAAGGTCTCATCATAGTCTATCTCCTTGACCTATGAGAAACCACGAGAAACAAACCTTGCCTTATGTTTCTCAACATTGCCATCAGCTGCCTCCTTTACCTTATAAAGCCATCTGGAACTCACCACTGACTTATCCTGAGGTCTTGGGACAACATCCCAAACACAGTTCTGCACGATGGAGTCGTACTCCTCCAATATTGCATCAACTCAGATTGGTTTCTGCACTGCCTCCTCGAATGAAGAAGGCTTGAAATATACACACTCCCCAACCAGGGCCATGTAACCACTGTACCGGTGAAGCGACCTCCTCTATCTGCGCTAAGAAGATGGTTGTCCCACATTCTTCCGCACATCGAGCATCAACCTGAAAACTTCCCTTGACCATTTCCGCCCATCTCTGGAAGTCTCAACATGAGTGGATGTCTCCACTCCTGGATTCTCCGCATGCGGCTTCTCTGCATCAATCTGAGGCTCCTCCTCCTTAGGAACTTAAAGTTCCTCATCTGCATGCAACTTGAGCTCCTTCTCAAGTGATACTCGCATGGCTTTCTACTCATCAAACTTCAGATCCTTGCGTACCATAGTCCTCTGACTAGTAGGCAGGTACACTCAATAGTTGTGGTGTGTATCCATGTACCCCACAAGTATTCCCAACTCAGTTGTGGGATCTAGCTTCTTCCAAGCATCTTTGGTCACATGACAGTAAACTGATGATCCAAAGATTCGGAGGTGACTCACATCTAGTCACTTCCCAGAAAAGGCCTCCATAGGTGTCTTCATTCCCAATATATGGTGTGGGATTTTGTTGTACAAGTATACTGTTGTATTGCATGCCTCAGCCCACAAATGCAGTGGTAGGCTTTGGTCATGCAACATCGCTTGAGCTGCTCCAAAAATCGATCTGTTCTTCCTTTCGGCCACCCCATTCTGTTGTGGGTTATGGGGTGTCGTCAACTTTTGTTTAATTCCTTCTGCAGTGCAGAAGTTCTTAAACTGCTGGGAAACATACTCTCCACCATTATACCCAAGGCTTTTATTTTCTTTCTTGATTCTTTCTCTACCAAGGCTTTAAACTCACAAAACCTCAAGAAGGTCTAATCCTTATTTTGCATAAAGTAGATCCAACATCTACGAGAAAAATCATCAATAAAAATAACATAGTACCTTCGTTTAGCGATGGAGGCTGTAGAGAATGGTCCAAAAACATCTGGGTAAAATCACTTCAGGATTGCTCTAGCTCTATTGTCTCGATCTGAAAAGGAAGATTTTGCATACTTAGCCAAGGTACAACCTTTGCATGTATTCATCTACTCCAGTTTTTCCTTGGGTAATCCGATAGAAATCTGCCGCATGATCTCCAGGGCTCCATGGTGCAAGTGGCCCAATCTTCTATGCCATAGCTCGCCAACATCTTGGCTATGCACCATCTCAGCTTTGGAACTCAATGCATCACAGTCGTCTACCTCCAGCTTGTAGAGATTCTTTACTCGAATCCTGATTCACTTGGTCTGTCCAATGCCGATATGCCTTAGGAATACCTTTCCTTTTCTAAAGACTACATCATAGCCTTTATCTTCTAGCATAGCAACAAACACAAGATTCTTCTTCATTTCCATCAGTCAGGGTGAGGGGAGCTCCATGCTCCCTCTGAAACACAACCGTACCTTCACCTAAAACACGATACTTTCCATCATCGCCCATCTCTATCTACATCTGTAGATCCTTCTCCTCCAAGGTACTGAAAATATTCTTGTCACCTGACATGTGGAATGAAGCACCACTGTCCAGGTACCAAACACATCCCACCATGGATGAAACCATGCATGCGATAAGAGAGAAATCCGACTCAAACTATGAGGCCGGTGCCTCACCATCAGATCCCTTTGAGGAGCCCTTCTTGGATTTCTTCTGTGGACAATTTGTAGCATAATAGCCCACTTCATGACAATGAAAGCATCACACTTTTGATTTTTCAAACTTCTTCCCACCATGGGAAGAACTGGATTTGGATTGGGACACCTTCCCTTTCCCTTTCCTCACCTTACTTGCTAAGGCTAGATTTTCCTCATCATCTTTCTTTGATGAGGATCCATATCTGGTGCTTCTTCTTATCTCCTCTTGCATCAGATTCGACCAAAGTCGTTCACAATTTGGCAATTTTTCTCTTCCATTAACTGAGTCTTGGTAGCTATGCCAGGTCTTAGGAAGACCGAGGAGTGCAAGACTCACCATGTCATCATCGGCTGTCATGATCCCTACGTTTCCAAGCTCATCCTTGCAAGTGGTGAGCTTGTTTAGATACATAGAGATCATGTTGCCCTTTTCACACTTGATTTTCCAAAGCTTGTCTTTGAGTGCCAACTTCCTCTAATCGTTGTTTTTCTGATATAGATCTTTCAATGTTTTCCACATCTAAAACGATGTCTCCTTCCCATGGAGACTCGAAACTCTGTGGTCTCGAACTCCCTCCAGAAGGATTCTCCTTGCTTTAGACACACATTTCTTCCATTCCGCCAATTCAGTAGCATTAGCCACTGCGGGCTTCGGGACTTCTTGATCAATGAAGTCCTTTAGATCGTTATCCTCTAATACTGCTTCCATGTGATCCTTCCAGGCTATATAATTCAAACTACCATTAAGAGCATATTCGAGTCTTAAACCATTGAACTCCATTGGTGAAAATGAGGTGTGATAAGAACTCGATTTCTATATTCAAGAACCTCAAACTTTGAACTTCTCCCTTCTTGTATACAGTTCTCTCCTTTGATCACATTTTCTCTAATACCATGTAAAAATTTCCCACTGTAGATCAACAAATTATGCAATATACTAAAGCAAAATACATGATCTACTTCTACAACAAACTTTGCGGAAGCTTAATCGAATATGAGCAAGATCAATAAGAACACATATAACTAACATTGAGAAAGCAATTACACATGAACACAGAAGAATATCCTGGAGAAAACCTCAGCCTAAAACCCCAATCTCTGTAATATCATACAAGTGGAAATATGTTCAGATTACAAAAAGAATTAGCTCTCAAGCTATCCTTCTCTCTCTGCAATAGAAAAATACAACTCACAGACTGAATAGACACAAAATATGTCTTCCTCCAGCCCTCCAAGTCTCCTATTTCCTTGCACAATTTTCCTTAGGGTCCAGTGATGTCACCTATGTGAATTGGCCTCATTCACACCCACTAAACTGAAGAATTAATTGCACAATATTTAAGGAATGAATTCCTTATGTATGCAAGAGATATCCTCCAAGGAATATTCCTGCAACTGATAGTACATTGTCCCATCACCTTATCTCAACAGGGTCTTTGACTGAACTAACATGAATGAGTTATTTATGAGAGAGTATTTAGTTATCTAAAGTGCAACAATTACATGCATGCATGCTTTAACTAACTGAACTCACAATTAATTCAATAAACTATTTGAACTAATCTAGCTGGACTTAACTCAGATAATTGATCTAACTAATTACAACTCAAAGTACAACTCATCCTCATCTCCTTAACTAAGGGATAAATTCCTCAATCAATGGAGAAACTGTTGCATGTCCTCACATAGAATTCATGTTTGATTTTCCACAACTAATTAACTCATGGTGAATTAATTAATACAAATAGCTGCTAAGATCAAATTCGTGTTGAGTGTGGAGCATGATTGTTCAGAGGTCTTTGTTTCAGCCGGATGTATACCCAAGGAAGTTTGTACAACCCTCCACGCGAGGGGGTGTGGGGGGGACTTGTCCCCCCCACGAGGGTTTGGGGGGGCCGATCCCCCCCGACTGCGGGGTCCGGGGGACAGCAGTCCCTCGGCGGGGGTTTTGGGGGCAACGCCCCCGAAGCTAAAATAGATGTAAAATTGCCTTGTGAAAGTATAGTAATTTTTAGTCAATTTGGGCTGTTCATTAGGTGGATGATCTGACGATAGAACTTATGTTTAGTTTAGGGGTTTTTGCCATAGAAAGAAACCCCTCTCTTTGTATGAGGGCATTGTATTTGAGGCTGTATAATAGATGTGTATTCTCCGAGTGAGAAGCAAAGAGGTGAGACTGTGAGAGAAAATAGAGGATATTAAAATGGATCTGTTGTAGGTTGTGTCTCTTCATTTTGTTGGATAATAGAAAGGAAGGACTGGCTGTTCGGGGTTTACGTAGCCCAAACTGGGTGAACCACGTATATTTGTGTCTCTATAGTTTTATTCATTTTCTGTGTTTATATTTATGCAATATTCTATGTGTTCCATTGCTCTGTAATACATATTTTTCTAACAATTCGAATTTTACTTCTCTATTTTAAATTAGGGAATGACTAAAATAGGAAGGTGTCCTGAAATGCTATTTATAGTAGTGCTATTTTTATAACTTCTATTTTTAGCATTTCTTGTTGCTATTTTCAACACTAATCAACAACCCAAACAACCCTGCAAGTTGAATTTTTTATTGTTTGAAAAAAACTTCAGAATGCAATAAATTTCAATATGGTGTCAAATTGAAGCGATTCAAGTGTCATTGAAATCAAAATGATGAGATATACGATTTGGCACTAGTTTCGAGTGATTTGGAGCACTTTGACTTTTTAGCATATTTTGGATCCCCTAGATCAGTGAAGGTTACAAGTTTGTAGGTTGCTTATTCCCCATTTGTAGTGTGTTATGTGGATGATTTCTTAACTATGGATGGGTCTATATATTTATATCCACATGGCGTGGGTAGACATTTAGATCATTATTTTCAATCAACGATTTAATTTTGGTTTCTTGAAAGAGGAGTAAACATCAACACTCGGACATGGAATCCAAGATCAAAATGGAGCTTATTAGTCTAGTTCAACACAGTGACTAGCACATGTACAGGGGACCTTTATTCTTTCTAAGGAAATTTTAGGGGCTATTATTTGTAGGTGGGCTAATTTTCCATGCTTTTTCCAAAAAACAATTTTCCAATCTCCATGTTTTCTAGAAAATATTTATCCAAATTTTATAGTCTAAAATTATTTTAACTTAGAAACCACCAAATTTGATCATATATATATATATATATATATATATATATATAATAAATAAATAAATAAATAATTTCCAAGCATTTTACAATTTGCACATTTTGGACTAGTAAGATTCGCCAAGGATTCTAAACTTTGAAATAAATTTCTATCCTTAAAAATTTTCCTGTTTATTTCTCCTACTTCAACATCATGATCCATGCTCAGACATGAGACTCTAGTATATGGTGATTATACTTTTTCATGACAAGATTCGAGGAAAACAAATTTTTAAGGGGGTGGAATGTAGCATACATAGAGGGTTAATATAGGGTGCCTATGAAGATACCCAAGGGAAATAATACATGATTCCATTCAATGTAAAGTGGAGTGGGTTCCTACATTCTTATAGTGTTCAATTGTTTCATATCAAAGGAGATTTTGGAAAAAATCTAGTTTTCTACTCCGTCAACGCCTCTATACCTGAATCCAGCACGTGCATAGTCAAATACCCCCATAATACGAAAGTATCCAGCATGTTCACAGTCAATTATCCTCGTAATACTAGCATATTACCAGTCAAGTATCTAACATGTGCAGTCAATTATTGCCGTAATACGAATGCCTATTCTCTGGAACACACTGAAAGAGTCTAAATTCATCTAGAATTAAAAACCTGATATCATTTACACTGCCAGTTATTTATGTTTTCCTCACCGGTCTTGAGGATGATAATGGAAGCCATTATCCATCTCCATCGTCTATCCATGAAAAGCCAGAGAAGGTCCCACTTGGCATGTCGCCTCTCATCTACATGTGGTCATCATTCATCAGCACATGTGCTAAATATATATGCGGGGGTCCAAGCACCTCTGCAATACATATGAAGCGGGCGCCTCTGCAATAGAATGGTTAGTAATCCTACAGTCAAGCGAGTGGCCATGGTGGTGGTGATTCATCCTAGTGTCAGGTGGCTTGGCTGTCGACATCTGCCAGAGGTATTATATACTATTGACTTATGAATTTAGTAATGTCTAGAACAATCACTGTTGTCCTAAGTCTACTTGCAAATTCGCACTGAAAGTCTAGAAACGCTATAATATAATATCAATCCGTGAACTTTGTAATATTATTACTAATCGTGAATCTAGTACTTGGTAAGTCATATTGGTTATGAGAATGTTTCTAGAATTTTCAGGATGTTGTACAAAGTGTTTTTAGTTCCGCATAATCTTTTTCCATTGCCAGTGGAAAGAACAAAAATGGGTGTACTTATATGTAACACACTTAAATGAAATTTATGCAGTAACCTTATTAATAATGTTTAATAATAATAATTAACGTTTATTAATAATAAAAATGGTATTGTGATTTTTGGGGAAAAAATTCAATTTACTATAATATTTATAAATATTTTAATAATATCAATATTAATATTTATTAATAAGGTGGGTATAAATTAATGATGGTATCTTATAATGTGGGGCAATGCAAAATTAGAAAAACAACAACAAAATTTTTCAATTTATCATGATATTTATATCAAGATTTTTAATAATATCAATATTAATATTTATTAATAGGATGGGTATAAGTTAATGATGGTCTCTCATAACACGGGGCAATGCAAAACTAGAAAAACAACAAAATGATAACTTGGAGGAACAATTACAAGTGCTTATCCAATGAATTTGAAAATTGGTATAAAAAAATAAATATAGGAAAGTGAAGTGGCTTTCGTGAGTTTGACAATGTGAGTTTTGAGTTTTCCTAACATCGGTATGTTATTCTTGATGCAAAATATAACGCATATGTTTCCATTAGTGCATCCTATGAGTATCTAAATGATAGAATCTTGTTACAAAACTTTTAGAGTTGTATTGAAATCTATTATATCTTTGAAAATATAGGTCCTTTGTTAGTACCACATAAAAAGGTCTTACCATTATCAAATATTATTTCTCTTTTTAGATTATAGATCCTAATGCTAGTAATGAGTTATATATACTCTTTTTTCCAAAATTGATATTTTTATGTATTTGTAGCCCAAACCACTAGGTTCATGATCTTGAACATATATCAAAAGCAAGCAAGTCACCGTGCATGTAGGATTCTTGCCAAGAAAAATTTAAATTCAAAAAAATATGTGTGCATTAATAGTGCATGTGTGTTCTTAGTGTCAGCAATATGTGCACACTTCAAGCACCAACAACTTGCACACATTCATGCAACTACCAAATTTAACACATGGGAAATGCTTGGAGTGGGTTTGTGGTTGGAGAGAGTTAGAGAGGTAGGGATAGAAGGGCCAATGGAGATAAAGAGAGAAAGAAGGAGAGAAAGAGAGAGAGTGGGGTTTAGGGAAGAATGTCTAAATGGAAAATGGTTGAGGTGTGTTTGGGGGGTTGAGGAGGCTGAGTGATGGAGGGATAAAGGGGCTAAGGGGGAGAGAAAGAGAGAGAGGTGCGAAAGAATGATTTGGTGAGGGTAAGGATTGTGTGAGAGTCAAAAAGTGAGAGAAATAATGGAAGAGGGTGGGGAAGGGAGAGGAAGGTAGAGATTTGTGGTTGACATGGGGAGGAAGAGAGAGATAACTTTGGAGGTGGATCTTGTGAATGAGAGATTGAGAGATATGTTGAATTTTTTAATTTGGTTCAATATCCATAATGTTGTGTAAAAGGTCAAAAGAAAATCGTATTTGGCATGTCCCATTTGGACATTAAAAAGAAAAGAAAAAATGATTTTTTTGAATTGTATTTGTGTCCACAAGTTGGCCAAGAACGTGCCACAGAAGTCAAGTCAACTAACCTTTAAGATAAACCTATTCAAATGAATAAACATGTATATATTGGCATATGTACTCCTCCATTTGGAAACAAATTCATGGAGCATTTGTTGAGAGGAAATTCAGTGGTTACTGAGGAAAAGTAAAGGGTGACATATAAGGCAATACGATTAAACGAAAGAGGCATTATATTCCCATGAAATGCAAGCTACATAAGGCATTGTACTTCTATGAAAGGGAAGCTCTTGAGGCAGTTTATTTTCTGTTGACACAAGTTACTATAATATACCTTTTTGGTGATGTGGGCTCTTAAGGTAAGCTTATCTAGGTGTTATGAGTAGTCTGATGGGAAAAACTTAGTGGAAGCTTTAGGATAAAATTGTGACAAACTTAGCACTTGGAAGACTTGTTGGTGCGCTTTTTTATTACCAAGATTTATCTTGTTGACTAAGATTCCATACAGAAAGGATTGTTGGGTTTTCCTCTTGTCCACTGACCTAATTTATAGTGTTTCTTATCTTTTTGTGCATTGTATTTGTATAATTTCTTGATGGCCTAATGAATGAAGTAAAAGCATAATGGAAAACATAAATATACTATCACAAGTAATTATCATGATTATAAGTTCTATATTGCTCTTGAACTTCAACATGGTATCATAGCAAGGAAGATCAAAGACATAGTTGGAGTCTATCTCTTGGAAAGGCCAAGTATCTTTTTGGATAATAGGGTGATTTTTTGTGGATAATTTTTGTATAAGAATTCTTTAAGAAGGATAATCTCTTTGCATACAAGCTCTCTCTGTGACATCCAAAGTATTGTTATATTTCTGTGAAGGCATCCATCAATCTGAAATTATACATCATTCTAAACATAAAAGTCACGTATAGAAGCATGAATTCTATAATTCTGTGAGAAATAGGGTTCTAAACTTGTGTTAATGCAAACCCATGGTGTGGACTCTGGTATCTTGTATTCCAAATATGTATCCATGTTTACCATAGCTATGTAGCTTCAATAACCAAATATGTTATGAAGTCAAGTAACTTAAGGAGATGATAGTGACAAAGTAAGGTATAAACCAAATGACACTATTTCTTTGGAAAGCATATTCAGTGGTGATCAAGAACAAATATGAGACTTGAAAGTACTACATCTATTAAAGACTTTTAAATATTCGCAAATACAATTGAATACAAAATCTATTCACAACAAAATAGCCCAAGGGTCGTGATATTTTTACCACTGATGAATCTCTGCTTTCATTCTTCTAACTGGTCTGCAAATCAGGCTGAACTAATTTGGCTACAAACACCATAAATTAATATACAAGAAGTGTCTTCCTTTATCTCCTTGTTTATATAAAGTTACAATTTCCTAGCCTATATTAAATTAAAACATTGATGAAATTCACTCTCACAATGGTCAATCTATTAAATTACAATATATGAGGCCTTTCATCACAGTTATACATTGTCAAAATAGGGATATTTACTCCTTGAATGTTTCTCCAATAACTCCCTCCAACTTCTATGCAACACAATTCCACTTCATTCCACACAAATCAAATCAATTTTTGTTAAAGTTATTTCACATTCTTTGTTTGTCCAACGATTTTCTATACAATTTGGAAATATATTTTCTAGCTAACAATTCACTCTTGGCTTTGTAATGTGCATATTATTGATTTCATCTTGGTTGCGTGTCACTTTTTCACGCAAAAAAGATATCATAAGTGTCTACAAATACCTCATTCTTTATCATTTAAAAACTTATGTAAATTCAACCATTTCATCTTGCAAATAAATATTCAATAGCACAACACCTATTCAATGTATTTTCTCACATTTTCATTGCATATCATCCTTACTCCAACTAATCACATTGTAAAGAACCAAAATTGAAGTCGGAATTGAAAGTGTGGATTGAAATCCAAATTGAAATAGCTAATAGAAGAGAAACACATGCAAAAGGAAATGGAAGAGCTCATATAACAAGTGGCAAAATATTTTTAATTTCATATTTTTTGCGGTCGAAACTGAAAATAATCATCTTCCATTTCCCAGGGCTTTAATTTAATTTGTTCAATTGTGACTTAGACAGATAATATTTGGAGTATAAGAAATTCAAACCATCCAAATAATTTTTAATTTATAAAGGATTGAAATTCCTAAACCCCAATTCCATTATATACCATGTCTATTGACGTAATTATTGATTGTGAATTTAGTACATGATGTCGTATTGGTTATGAGAATAGTTCCATAATTTTGAGGAAGCTCTAGAAATTGTTTTTAATTCCACACAAAATTATTTTGCGATTGCCAACAAAGAAAACAAAAATTGGAGCAGTTTTATGTAACATATTTCTATGAGATTAATGAAGGTTAATAATAAGGCTTAATATTAGGGTAGGTGTAGGTTAATGATGATCTCTCATGAAGTATGATAACGAAAAATTAGAAAAACAACAATATGTTAACTTGGAGGGATAATTATAGGTGCTCATCCAACAAATTTGAGAGTTGGTAGCCATAATTGGAAAAATAAGAGAATCTAATAGGCATTGCAAACATTCTCATTGGATGGGAACATATCAAAGAAGTGTCAGGAAACTCATTTGAAATTGCATCCAAAGTGGCTAGATTCCAAGAGGAAGCAAGAGAAGCTACCAAGATAAAAGAAGAAGTGTAGAAATCAACTTTTATCTAGATGAAGCCATAATTTTCACCACATTGTAGTAACCAAAAGAGAGAGGAGATCACATGAAATATTCTCAATCAAAGTTTAACTAAGGTAACAAAAGGTTTTATCAGTTTGAAAATGGTTCTTAATGTAATTTGATTTTTGAAACATTAGTTGATGAGATTGGTTCAAAAACTTATGATCTGATGCACCCAATCTTACTAGCATGGTTGTAATGAAAATATTTTATTAGAATCACTTAGAGATATAAAATAAAATTTTACACTCATGCTAACTATTTTGATGAATTATATTGTGCAATAGTATTTTTAGACACTTATAAAGTGATATTTGGTGGCCAATACACGTATATGGTAGGAATGCTACTTTCTATAGCAAGGAAAAATTGTCACATTATGAAGGGAGGTAAAATAGTATCTTTTATGAAATTAAATATTAAACTTTTGTATCATATCCTAGGCCATTATTTTGGTTTGAAAAATCACACACATTGAAAAACATATCATTTACTATTAGAATTGCGAAAATTTTGGTGAATATTATCAATTTATTCACATTTTTGTAAAAAATAGGCAATTTTTTAACAAAATGGGTGATTTTTTTTAATAGCCAAAAGATAGCTAATTGGAAAAATTTCACCCCCAAAAATTCCCTAGGTAACACATATACTTAGTCAAATCACATACATGAAGAGAAAGAATAAATGCTATAATAGAAAAATAGTAGTAGACAATAAAACAAAAAACTATCTTCTTCATGATGGAATGATAGACATGCAAAAGTAAATGGAGGTCATGTGTTTCAATCTCATTAATGATATGCTTTTTGAAAACCAAAAGCCTCTCAATGGGAATGTGCAATCTAAAATGGATCGAAAATAGCTAGTAATTGATCATGACATGGATTAAGAAAAATAATTAGCAAAAGAAGAGGCCACGAAAGTTGTTGTTGTGGAAGTTAGTGAAAATTTAGCAAAAGTTGTTGTTATGAAATATCTTGAATATTCTATGGAGGAAGAGTTAGTGAAATGACTATAGAGGAAGGGGCTACAAAATGCTAGTTTAAATATGTAAATGTGAATGAAGAAGGAGGTTGCAATTATTGGTGTGATGGGCACACCTTGAATTATTATCTAACCATTTGCCACAAGGACTTTTGACATGCCAATGAAAGAACTAAATAATTAACAAAATAAAAATTGAAGTTAGAACCTAGAAGGGAATGGTACCAATAAGAGATTAAGTGGAAAATGAAAGGGAAAGCTTATTTTGATTTCTAGCTATCCCAATAGATCTCAATGTTATCCTCTTTGTAGAAAACTAGAATGGCTTGCCCAACAAGATGAGTAAGGGATTGGTTTTATTCTTGTAAGCAAATTTCTAAAATCCAAGAGAGAGCCAAAATACCAAAACTTCCATAAATTGTTGATTAATAAATACTGATTATTACCATACCAAATTGGTTTCCTAAGATTGGGTTTTTAGGGTGACTTACTATATATTGTGGTTATATTAAGGTGAATGGTTTTAGTTCAATGTGTTTAATAATAGCTTTTGGATTTCATGAGCTAAAATCATGCTATTGAATTATTTAGATTTAGGTAGCATTCACCTAAATGGTTATTGTACTTATTCTATCATTGTTCACTCCCATTTCATCTTCCTATGTAGTGGGACAATTCTATATACATACATAGGCACCAAATATATTTTTATATTCACAATATCTCTTATTTAAAAAATAGACAACAAAACAATTTTGTATATAGTCATATTGTGATTCATTTTTATAATAGTTGGAAGCTTTCTCAAGTGATTACTATTAGTTTGAGACATTGAGTCACTTATCTACACACAATGACCTTTTTTATTAATTTGTTGTTATTGTGATATGACCAACAATATAAGTGAAATGTATTGGCAATGTTGTAGTAAAGTGTTTTTCTCCCTCGGTTAAAGTTAGGTTGCATGATGGAATATTTCTTTGTTTGAAGTGAGTTAGGGTTCATGATGGAATATTTCATCGTTTGAAGTATCTATTTTAGTTCTATAGTATGGTATTTAATTTCTAATAGAGATAGAACTCATAGTGGTTGTATCAGATGATAAATCTAGGGATTTGAAACAATGTCTTAATACTTGTGATTTAATGTAGTGAAATATATTTCATTATAACAATCATTGCAAAAGACAAAGTAACATTATTCCTACTTAAAATATCCATATTGATAAATTGTTTGCATTCTAAAACTCACAATGGTTGTAGTAGATGATAGATCAAGGGATTTGAAACAATGTCTTAATACTTGTGATTTAATGTGCTGAAATATACTACATTATAACAATAATTGCAAAAAACTAACATTATCCCAAATAAAAATCCATATTGATAAATTTTTTAGATTCCAAGTCCTTAGATTATGGACCATATTCACTGAAACTTATTCTAAAGTGTAATTTTCTTTCTACCTAGTTCACTAGTTTGTTTCGATCCATATTAAAAAAATAAAAAAAATTAATATTAATGATATATGCAAACTCCAAATCCCATCATACTCACTTAAACTTATTCCATTCACTAACTGTTCTGCCTTCAACAACAATTGCTTTTGAAGTAGTTTCAAAGTAAAATTGAAACTACATTGACTAGACCTACCCTATAACAACATATAATTATTACTGCCACCAAATTTTTTTATATGATGTTGGATGTATATGTCAAATGCAGATTCTTATGACCTTGCCTTAAGAAACTTAAACATGATGGTGAAAAGGGATTGGACCCGGTATTCTGAGGGACTTTACAAAAATTGATGTGGTTGTCTCCCATCCTCCCCACTACTTGTTTAGCAAGTGTACAGGGTGTGGTCGTTTTAATGTCTGCAACACCCATGTTGGGTCAGCTGGGTGTAACTAGTATACTCTTTTGATGGTATGCCTCCGCTCGGCTCAGCTCACACTTTCTAAATCTCTTTCATGCAAAAATGTGGCAGTTGTACTATCATCACACTAATATCATCTTGAGATTTTCTGGATACTGCTACTTCTACAAGCTTTTTGCAAGCAACCATAGGACCTCCTGCTAATGGTAAAAGATTAGGTTGCTTCTCGACGCAGAAAGGCCTGGCAATATCCACTGCTTCTTGATTACTTACTTTATTCCAGATGCCATCTGATGCCAAAATTAAAAACTCACAATCAGATGTAATTTTAATCTTTCTCGTCTCTGGTTCAACGGTTATCCATTGTTTCAAGTGTGCATCCCCTATTGCCCTAGATACAGCCAGAGATCCCTGAACTCGCCAAACTCCATGGCGGAGCTCCACAATTCCACCCAAATTTTCTATCCGTTGTTGCTCGTCCTCCCTTCCAGCTCGGTGATCACATGTAAGGGCTTCAGCAGCGCCCTCTCTGCTCATAACTGCTCGACAATCCCCAGCATTGGAAACCACTAAGTTACCACCTTTAATCAGAGCCGTCACACAAGCAGTACCGCTGCCAACCTCCTGCTTCAAAAACTCAGCATCTGTTGTTAAGTATCCAGCTTTAACAGCCTGCTCAAGAAAGTCCTCGGTTTCATCTTCCATGCTGAGCATAGCGTCCACAATATTATGCCCAAGATTTTCGGCAGTGAAAGCCGCAGCATTCTGACCACCATGACCATCGAACACACCAAAAAAGGCCTGTCTGGAATCACCGAGAACATTGACAATGGTTTTGTGGGTATCTTCCATGAATTCTGGCCGACAAACTGCATAATTATTACCCTCTTCATTCACCTCCTTCGGCTGCTCCACTGCCGGGCACGGCGCGTTTAGGCCCGACAGCTGCAGCGGAATATCCAGCCTCTGCGGTCGTTTCCTTTTGAGAGCAGGCAAAGGGAACTTGCGGACATTCGAACCATTATCCTCCGAGACATTGACACAAGAAGGGAAAGGCCTCTTGGCCGGGCTGTCCCCGCTCTCGATCCACAGCATATTTTCGTCTCTGATGGTTAAAACAGGCCTCAGCGGAGACGACACACAATTTGCGTGGATGCCGCTGCTCCTGGGAGTCTGGAAACCATGATTCCTTGGGGAAGCTGCCCATATCTCAATACCAGAATTGTGTATAGAGGGAGAATTCGCTGCTACAATGCAAGCCATGTTAACAATCTGTGGATCTGCTGGCGACGATGGTGAACTTTGTTGATACCTTCGGAAACCTTTGTATTCTTGTTGCCCTATCACCGGATCTCTGCAACGGTGATAAATAAATGAACTCTTCTCTCGTTTCAATTCAGTTCAATCTCTCTCAGAACCTGTTAAACATAGATGATTCCAGCATTCTTATAGCGTTCAATCGTTTCATATGAGACGCGAATTTAAAAAGTCCAGTTTTCAATTATCCAGCATGTGCCCAGTCAATTATCCACTTACTACAAACTTCTATGTTCCTCATGATTGAAAAATTCTAAATCATTTAATGACCTGACGATAATGGCAGCGACCTCCGCCGTCCATCCATGACATGACTAGGCAGACATGTTCCACTCGGCATATTGCTTCTTCATTCTTGTCCAGAATTGTTACTGATACCAAAGTCAACGGGGTGGGCCGTGGGGGCATGGTGATGGATGCCAGGGTCAGGAGGGTACGTCCACCAATACACTATTGATTCACAAACTTGGTATTGTCCAATATAGTGACTATGTCCAAGTCTACTTCCCAAGTGCGCTCAAAGTCTAGAAATGCTATAATATGACATCAATCAATGAACTTTCTCAGTCTCACATGCTTTATTATATTATTATCGTTAGTGAATTTAGTCTCGTTAAGCCGTATTGGTTAGGAGAGTGTTTCCAGAATTTTCCGGAAGTTGCAGAAATCGTTTTTTTTTTTCAAAATGGTTTAAAATTTAAAATTTATTAATAGTAAGAGGGAAGGAGTTAGAGAGAAAGGAGAGAGAGAATGAGATAAGTGAGAGAGGGATGTTGAAATATTAATTTCACCTACCCGCATTAATTCCGGAAAACCACCTCAGAAAACCACAGCACATTTCGCACCGCTTTTGGCAAAAAGTGGTTTATGTCTGAGGGCCTCCGAACACCCCGATCAGCTGCCACGTGTCCAGTGTACGGACTCAAAACCACCCACTCCCCGGACACTAAAGTTCGTTTGTTTTGTGTGAGGTTGGTGAGCGAATTGCGTCCGACGAGGTCAACGGACAAGGATTTCATTCAACCTGACCGAACGTTATTTTTACTTTTACCCCACGTTTTATTTAATGTATTTAATGAATGTGTCATTAACTTAGGTAAAAGACTTTATGTTTTGATACGACATGTATGGGCACGAATTTAAAGATAGGTATGGGTAAGTCAACCTATCATTAAATGTTTCTTTTGTTTTGGTATATGTTTTTTTTAGTCTTCATTTGGATTAAGTATTGTAATTGCACACGGGAGAAGTAGGCTCGCAGCAGCGAAAAGAACAGGGGAAACACAGCAGTGTAAA
>APFE031211482.1:15689-63373 GCA_000404065.3 Pinus taeda | reverse complement strand
ATTTTTAATAAAATAGGAGATAATTATGAAAAGTGAGGATTATGTAAATATTCTTTTTCTAAATAAAAGGATATGAGAGAAATAGTTAGGAGAAAAATTTGGGATAGGTTTTCTATGTATGGGATTAGTTGAGAAAATAGGGGGATGAGAGATTTTTCTAAGTATTAATTTAGAAATTAGTTTCATTAATTATGGGTGAAAGAGGATCCTTAGGGATTCAAGAGTGATTTTAGGATTTTTGTTGAGAAGTTGAAGGGATTGAACTTAGATTAGATCATTCTAAATTTTAAAAATTATCAAGCCTAAAAGGCATTGAGATGGTGAGAAAGTGTGAGATTGAGAGTAGGCTTGAACAACATGGCTGTAAGCATTCAACAAGTTATAATGGCCACGACTGTTGAATATCTGGCCACGAAGAAAGTTTGTAAGTATTTGTATGATAAGTGTGGTTTTTATACATTGAGTGTTGATTTTCTGAAATTGTTTTGTTGAGTCATGCACACTTGTATTTGGATGTGTTTATGAATTCAAAGGTGTGGAATGGTATACAATGATGATGGATCATCTGTTTATTGTGAACACTCATATATAAGTATGTTGGAATGGCAATTAATTGGAAGCTGATGTATATTTAGTTTTTGAAGTTGGGTTTACAAAATTCAGTGAATCGATGTTCGATTTCACACTTGGCTCTCTGAAGGAACAATATACACAACACAAATAAATCGATATCCCATAAGTAACATTTAAAAGAATGGTTGGTTAAATACATAGAATTGCAGGATTAAAGAAAATCCATGCTAAGAGATGCTGGTTGGGGTCGAAGTCAAAGAAATTGGGTTAAATAGAAATTGAATCATGAAGAGCACCGTTAATTGAATAATATAACATGTTGAATGCAGTTGAAGGCGTTAAAGATCGATGTATATCAAGATCGATTAAGCGTTTGCTGTAGTGTTAATTTTTTATTTTCCCTAAAATGGAATGTTGATGGGCGTTGAAGTTAAAGGCAAACTGTATGACATAGACACAGTGGAATGGTGGTATCATGGACGTAGAGTCACGATGTTGTGAATTGAGTCAGAGTGATGTAGAAGTTATATTGGTTATATAAATGGAGAAAATCTCATGCTAAGAACCAGCAAATGGAGCGGATCTATTTGAGATTCATTGATTTATTAAACGTTGAGCATGCAGAGTCATGTTGCTGGATATTGAATTGAATAATTAAACCTGAACTGTGCAATAGAATTTTCCAGATGGTTCGATTGGTGTAATTGAAGTCAATTTTATTATCAAAATCATTTCAATTACAGATGAATATTTGGCTCTTGAAACGGTGTGGTGGTTTAACACAATCGAATGGGTTGAGTCTTAATGCAGAGTAAGTATTTTCTATTTTTCCGGAATGATAATTAATGCAGAGGTTACAAGCTGGTGAATGATTCGAACCATATGTTGAAAAGCTTCCGCATGTAAATGGTAGTGTGTGGAATTTGCCAGACATTGATTTTTTTTTATTCGGGGAAAATGCTGAGATGCATGTTTATAAGCAGGTGTATAAAGATTCTGGGTTTTGCAGGGTAGAGCCTTGCGTCATTTTTGGTATCATAGCAGGAATGCTTTGTTGAAGATGTTTGTTGTTTTTTTGAATGAGTGGAGTTGAGAACTGAATTGTGTTTCTTTGAATGTGTGATGAATGATTGAAAGGAAGATCATATTTTTAAATTTAATATGCAAGCTACACAAATGCAGTGAAGAAGATTGTAGAAGTGGAAAGAAGTCAAGATCATGCAAAATCTTAAGAGATGAGATGATTTTCTGATTTGAAATTTGTAAATGCAGTTTATGGTTGCAGAGAAGATGATGGCAGTGAACCTGGAATTCAGTTAAAGGCTGAATAACGAGGACAATTGCAGTGTCCTGAAGAAGAAGGTGAGTTGAAGAGATAGATTGAAGAGAGCAGGAGAATGCTCAAGAGGTTCCAGAGGAAGTGAACCAGTACTTACCAAATAGACCAGCTCCAGTGAAGTGGATTGGTGAGGTAAGTGGCAGCAGGAGAGCTTGTTGTTGCAGAGGCTAGTACAACTCATGGTGAGTGATAAACTCATAGAGAAGATGATCATGGAGGATCAGAGAAGAGGCTTAGAGGAATGCCACAGAGGTAAGATGACTGATAAAGTTAGAGAAAGAGAAATTGCAGTAATGAAAGTACAATTGCAGGTACTAGAAGAATGGCTGCAAGAGCAAGAATATCAGAAAGGAGGATGGATCTTTCCACTGAAGGGAAAGAGAGTGATTTGGCGACAATTGCAGAGGAGGTTGAGGCAAATTGTGATTGCCTTGTTGAAAAAGGAACTTAGAGTTCTTGAGCCAGAGATGGAATTGGAGGAAGCAGTCAAGACTAAAAAGTCTTGCAGTTTTAAAATTAATAAGTTGTGTATGTTTGCAGGTACAGTACAGGGAGATGAACAAGCTTTAGAGTTTGTTCAAGAAAATTTGAATCTGAAGGTTGTTCAGATCAATGATGAGATAGCAAGATCTTAGAAGGAGATGAAGATGAAGGAGTCTAATCAGGATGTGATGCAGAAAGAGAAGGACCAGCTGATGATTGGTCAAGCACTGGTGAAGGTATGGAAAATCGTGTGAAGTTTCCAAGTTCTACCCCTAATGAAGTTGTTGAATTGTATAGGAAACTAGATCTCTAGAGAAGAGAGTTGGAGAGACAGAGAACTTATATGCAGGATAATTTGCTGAGGAAGAAAGACAAGAAAGTTTTCATGAAGGACAATCATGAAGCAGAGGATGGTAAGAAGGAGAGACTAGTTGACAGTCTCATGGTGAATGCAAATCAGCATACTAATGTGCTGACAGAGGAGTCGGGAAAGAACTTAGAGCAGCATACTGAAGTGTTGCCAGGGAAAGTTGAGGACAAAACTAGTGAAGATTTGCTAAGTCATGAAGAAGACTTGGAGCTGCGGAGAGAAAACTTGGTGACTGATTGTGATTTTGATGCTGACAATTTGATTGTGTTTATAGGTGATGTAGCAGACAGTCCATCATTTGAGATCGTCTTGGAAGAAGAAGAACTGTTATAGGTAGAGGATGAGACAATCATGTCTCATATTACAAGAAAGAGTTGGCTTTTCTGTATAGCCAAGAGAAGATTGGTGTACGAAATTTTGGAGCTGCTACAGTGACAGAGGATGAAGCTACAATGTTTGAAGAACTTGATTTGATTCTCAAAATCAATAAAGAGGATGATGGACAATTTCTGAAGATTGTCGAAGGGGAAGATGGAGATTATGCTGGAATTAATTTGTAGCATGTTGATGAAATGTTGAAATATTTGCTGGAGACATCTGAACCAGAGAAAAAAGTTGCAAATGAAATTGTAGGTGACAAGCAAAGGAATGTTGCAGAGGGATAGAAAGTTTGGGAGGCCACAACATCCATAGTGACAGCTAGAGCAACATGTGGGGCGACATTTATGGTGGCAGCTGAGGCAACACTGATAGCAGAAATATCTATGGGGGCACTGAAGCCTTATATTTTTTTTTCTAACAATTATTTTGTGAGTACAGGTCTTATTGAAGATGCTAGAGAAAATTTGTTAGACAAAGAAATTGAACTGATGAGGCGGATGATGATGAAGTATCCTGGAAGAGGCCAGTAATGGTAAAACAAAAGGAAATCAATAAAAGAAAGACATCAAAAGATTGTGAAAGCCTAGTTAGTGGAGCGATGCAACATAAACTGTGGAAACTTGGAGAAGAACATCATAAAGAAGCAGTGGCAAGTGGAAAGTTATAGCACAAGATATGGGATCCAGGCATGCACAGATCCAAACACATGATTAGGGGATCATGATTGATTTTAACGTTGGGTGTCTAATGCAGGAGCATCAAGACCAATTTTCATTTGTAAATATGTGATAAAAGGGGGATGTGACAATTTTTAATATTTTATTAATTAAATTGTTATTTTTAATAAAATAGGAGATAATTATGAAAAGTGAGGATTATGTAAATATTCGTTTTCTAAATAAAAGTATATGAGAGAAATAGTTTAGGAGCAAAATTTGGGATTAGGATTTCTATGTATGGGATTAGTTGAGAATGTAAGGGGATGAAAGATTTTCTAAGTATTAATTTAGAAATTAGTTTCATTAATTATGGGTGAAAGAGGATCCTTAGGGATTCAAGAGTGATTTTTGTTGAGAAGTTGAAGGGATTGAACTTAGATTAGATCATTCTAAATTATATAAATTATCAAGCCTAAAAGGCATTGAGATGGTGAGAAAGTGTGAGATTGAGAGTAGGCTTGAACAACAAGGCTGTAAGCCTTCAGCAAGTTGTAATGGCCACGACTGTTGAATATTTGGCCACGAAGAAAGTTTGTAAGTATTTGTATGATAAGTGTGGTTTTTAGACATTGAGTGTTGATTTTTTGAAATTGTTTTGTTGAGTCATGCGCACTTGTATTTGGATGTGTTTATGAATTCAAAGGCGTGGAATGGTATACAATGATGATGGATCATCTGTTTATTATGAACACTCATATATAAGTATGTTGGAATGGAAATTAATTGGAAGCTGATGTATATTTAGTTTATGAAGTTGGGTTTATAAAATTCAGTGAATCGATGTTCGATTTCACACTTGGCTCTCTGAAGGAATAATGCACACAACATAAATAAATCGATATCCCATAAGTAACATTTAGAAGAATGGTTGGTTAAATACATAGAATTGCAGGATTAAAGAAAATCCGTGCTAAGAGATGCTGGTTGGGGTCGAAGTCAAATAAATTGGGTTAAATAGCAATTGAATCATGAAGAGCGCTGTTAATTGAATAATATAACACGTTGAATGCAGTTGAAGGCGTTAAAGATCGATGTATATCAAGATTGATTAAGCGTTTGCTATAGTGTTAATTGGTTGTTTCCCTAAAATGGAATGTTGATGGGCGTTGAAGTTAAGGGAAAACTGTATGACATAGACACAATGGAACGGTGGTATCATGGACGCAGAGTCACGATGTTGTTAGAGTGATGTAGAAGTTATATTGGTTATATAAATGGAGAAAATCTCATGCTAAGAACCAACAACTGGAGCGGATCTATGTGAGATTCGTTGATTTATTAAATGCTGAGCATGCAGAGTCATGTTGCTGGATATTGAATTGAATAATTAAACCTGAACTGCACAACAGAATTTTCTAGACGGTTCGATTGGTTTAATTGAAGTCGATTTTATTATCAAAATCATTTCAATTACAGATGAATATTCGGCTCTTGAAACGGTGTGGTGGTTTAACCCAATCGAATGGGTTTAGTCTTAATGCAGAGTAAGTATTTTCTATTTTGCAGGAATGATAATTAATGCAGAGGTTATAAGCTGGTGAATGATTTGAACCATATGTTGAAAATCTTCCGCATGTAAACGGTAGTGTGTGGAATTTGCCAGACATTGATTTTTTTTTATTTGGGGCAAATGCTGAGATGCATGTTTATAAGCATGGTGTATAAAGATTCTAGGTTTTGCAGGGTAGAGCCTTGCGTCATTTTTGGTATCAAAGTAGGAATGCTTTGTTGAAGATGTTTGTTTTTTTTTTGAATGAGTACAGTTGAGAACTAAAGTGTGTTTCTTTGAATGTGTGATGAATGGTTGAAAGGAAGATCAGATTTTTAAATTTAATATGCAAGCTACACAAATGCAATGAAGAAGATTGCAGAAGTGGAAAGAAGACAAGATCATGCAAAATATTAAGAGATGAGATGATCTTTTGATTTGAAATTTGTAAATGTAGTTTATGGTTGCAGAGAAGATGATGGCAGTGAACCTGGCATTCAGCTAAAGGCTGAATAAGGAGGACAATTGCAGTGTCCTGAAGAAGGAGGTGAGTTGAAGAGATAGCCTGAAGAGAGCAGGAGAATGCTCAAGAGGTTCCAGAGGCAGTGAACCGGTACTTACCAAAGAGACCAAGTCTAGTGAAGTGGATTGGTGAGGTAAGTGGCAGTAGGAGAGCTTGCTGTTGCAGAGGCTAGTACAACTCATGGTGAGTGATAAACTCATAGAGAAGATGATCATGGAGGATCAGAGAAGAGGTTTAGAGGAATGCCACAGAGGTAAGATGACTGATAAAGTTAGAGAAAGAGAAATTGCAGTAATGAAAGTACAATTGCAGGTACTAGAAGAATGGCTGCAAGAGCAAGAAGATCAGAAAGGAGGATGGATCTTTCCACTGAAGGGAAAGAGAGTGATTTGGCGACAATTGCAGAGGAGGTTGAGGCAAATTGTGATTGCATTGTTGAAAAATTAACTTAGAGTTCTTGAGCCAGAGATGGAATTGGAGGAAGAAGTCAAGACTAAAAAGTCTTGCAGTTTTAAAACTAATAAGTTGTGTATGTTTGCAGGTACAGTACAGGGAGATGAACAAGCTTTAGAGTTTGTTCAAGAAAAGTTGAATCTGAAGGTTGTTCAGATCGATGATGAGATATCAAGATCTTAGAAGGAGATGAAGACGAAGGAGTCTAATCAGGATGTTGATGCAGAAAGAGAAGGACCAGCTGATGATTGGTCAAGCACTGGTGAAGGTATGGAAAATCGTGTGAAGTTTCCAAGTTCTACTCCTAATGAAGTTGTTGAATTGTATAGGAAACTAGATCTCTAGGGAAGAGAGTTTGAGAGACAGAGGAATTATGTGCAGGATAATTTACTGAGGAAGAAAGACAAGAAATTTTTCATGAAGGACAGTCATGAAGCAGAGGATGGTAAGAAGGAGAGACTAGTTGACAGTCTCATGGTGAATGAAAATCAGCATACTAATGTGCTGACAGAGGAGTCGGGAAAGAACTCAGAGCAGCATATTGAAGTGTTGCGAGGGAAAGCTGAGGAGAAAAATAGTGAAGATTTGCTGAGTCCTGAAGAAGACTTGGAGCTGTAGAGAGAAAACTTGGTGATTGATTGTGATTTTGATGCTGACAATTTGATTGTCTTTATAGGTGATGTAGCAGACAGTCCATCATTTGAGATTTTCTTGGAAGAAGAAGAACTATTACAAGTAGAGGATGAGACAATCATGTCTCATATGCAAAAATTTGTTACCATAGGTGACAAGAAAGAGTTGACTTGTCTGTATAGCCAAGAGAAGACTGGCGTATGAAATTTTGGAGCTGCTACAGTGACAGAGGATGATGCTACAATGTTTGAAGAACTTGATTTGATTCCCAAAATCAATCAAGAGGATGATGGACAATTTCTGAAGATTGTCGAAGGGGAAGATGGAGATTATGCTGGAATTAATTTGTAGCATGTTGATGAAATGCTGAAATATTTGCTGGAGACATCTGAACCAGAGAAAAAAGTTGCAAATGAAATTGCAGGTGACAAGCAAAGGAATGTTGCAGAGGGACAGGAATTTTGGGAGGCCGCAACATCCATAGTGACAGCTAGAGCAACATGTGGGGCGACATTTATGGTGGCAGCTGAGGCAACACTGACAGCAGCAATATCTATGGGGGCACTGAAGCCTTATAATTTTTTTTCTAACAATTGTTTTGTGAGTACAAGTCTTATTGAAGATGCTGGAGAAAATCTGTTAGACAAAGAAATTGAACTGATGAGGTGGATGATGATGAAAGTATCCTGGAAGAGGCCAGCAATGGTAAAACAAAAGGAGAGAAGCAAAAAAAAGACAACAGAAGATTGTGAAAGCCTAGTCAGTGGAGCGATGCAGCATAAAGTGTGGAAACCTGGAGAAGAACATCAGAAAGAAGCAGTGGCAAGTGGAAAGTTACAGCACAAGATATGGGATCCAGGCATACATAGATCCGAACACATGACCAGGGGATCATGATTAATTTTAACGTTGGGTGTCTGATGCAGGAGCATCAAGACCATTTTTCATTTGTAAATATGTGATAAAAGGGGGGTGTGACAATTTTTAATATTTTATTAATTAAATTGTTATTTTTAATAAAATAGGAGATAATTAGGAAAAGTGAGGATTATGTAAATATTCGTTTTCTAAATAAAAGGATATGAGAGAAATAGTTTAGGAGCAAAATTTGGGATTAGGATTTCTATGTATGGGATTAGTTGAGAATGTAAGGGGATAAGAGATTTTTCTAAGTATTAATTTAGAAATTAGTTTCATTAATTATGGGTGAAAGAGGATCCTTAGGGATTCAAGAGTGATTTTTGTTGAGAAGTTGAAGGGATTGAACTTAGATTAGATCATTCTAAATTTTATAAATTATCAAGCCTAAAAGGCATTGAGATGGTGAGAAAGTGTGAGATTGAGAGTAGGCTTGAACAACAAGGCTGTAAGCCTTCAGCAAGTTGTAATGGCCACGACTGTTGAATATCTGGCCACGAAGAAAGTTTGTAAGTATTTGTATGATAAGTGTGGTTTTTAGACATTGAGTGTTGATTTTTTGAAATTGTTTTGTTGAGTCATGTGCACTTGTATTTGGATGTGTTTATGAATTCAAAGGCGTGGAATGGTATACAATGATGATGGATCATCTGTTTATTGTGAACACTCATATATAAGTATGTTGGAATGGAAATTAATTGGAAGCTGATGTATATTTAGTTTATGAAGTTGGGTTTATAAAATTCAGTGAATCGATGTTCGATTTCACACTTGGCTCTCTGAAGGAATAATGTACACAACATAAATAAATCGATATCCCATAAGTAACATTTAGAAGAATGGTTGGTTAAATACATAGAATTGCAGGATTAAAGAAAATACGTGCTAAGAGATGCTGGTTGGGGTCGAAGTCAAATAAATTGGGTTAAATAGCAATTGAATCATGAAGAGCACTGTTAATTGAATAATATAACACGTTGAATGCAGTTGAAGGCGTTAAAGATCGATGTATATCAAGATTGATTAAGCGTTTGCTATAGTGTTAATTGGTTGTTTCCCTAAAATGGAATGTTGATGGGCGTTGAAGTTAAGGGAAAACTGTATGACATAGACACAATGGAATGGTGGTATCATGGACGCAGAGTCATGATGTTGTGAATTGAGTCAGAGTGATGTAGAAGTTATATTGGTTATATAAATGGAGAAAATCTCATGCTAAGAACCAACAACTAGAGCGGATCTATGTCAGATTTGTTGATTTATTAAACACTAAGCATGCAGAGTCATGTTGCTGGATATTGAATTGAATAATTAAACCTGAACTACGCAACAGAATTTTCCAGATGGTTCGATTGGTTTAATTGAAGTTGATTTTATTATCAAAATCATTTCAATCACAGAGGAATATTCGGCTCTTGAAACGGTGTGGTGGTTTAACCCAATCAAATGGGTTGAGTCTTAATGCAGAGTAAGTATTTTCTATTTTGCCGGAATGATAATTAATGCAGAGGTTACAAGCTGGTGAATGATTCGAACCATATGTTGAAAATCTTCCGCATGTAAATGGTAGTGTGTGGAATTTGCCATACATTGATTTTTTTTTTTATTTGGGGCAAATGCTGAGATGCATGTTTATAAGCATGGTGTATAAAGATTCTGGGTTTTGCAGGGTAGAGCCTTGCGCCATTTTGTACCCATTGAGATTTGGTCCAAAACCATGAAGAATTTGAGCATGGGAAAATTTGAGGTCATAGATCTTGGAGTAGTGATTCTAATGCTTCAAAGATAACTTAAAATGAAGCTCTATAGATGAAGTTATGATTTTTTGAATTCTATGTATGGGTTTGCACATGAGGAGTCTAGGTCGGCTTGGCATTAAGAAGGCATGTAACAGTGATACAAGCCCTTGTTAGATGTATTGAGGAGCGCTCTCTGTGTGTATGTATAGGAGGTGAGATGGAGGGATTTCATCATCCATTTTATGAAACACAATATAAGGGAGAATCGTGTTGCAGGAGAGAACAATTATGTTCTAAGGCCATAATAATGAGGCATACCAACGTGGGAGAAAGAGGGTTAAGTCTTATTTCACGGTGACCCAGTTCTAGAAGGAGGGATGAGTTGTCTTGTTGGAGGGCCACAACCATGAGGACTGTTTAGAGGGCCATTCAAGGGTGGGCAGGCCCTTGTAACATTGTTGCAAGCCTAGAGGAGGATAGATGTAGCATGTTGCGGATATTTGAGGGTAGGTTTAGGGTTAGTTGAGGGCTGGGACAACCCAAAATTGGAGTAGCACTTGTTGGCTCCTTAGGGAAGGGAAACTTCATTTCTTGGGAGTAATTTTGGATGCAAAGGAAGGTTGTTTAAGGGATTGTGGTGTGCCATAACGAGGCCTAGATTGTTACAACCAAAAAAACTTAAAAAAGTGAGTTGGAGTATATTTTTGAAGACATTCTTGTATGTGTTGGATCCAAGTTTTGGATTATTTTTGGATCGATTTTTCTAGCAGCCTGTGGGAACCAAGTTTAAGGCTTGATTTGGTGATCGAGAGCCTTCATAGGAGAAGATATTGTAGTGATTGGATTGGGTGTCATTGGTCTGGTGGAGGGCAACATGTTGGCTACCCAAAGTAGCCCTAGACAAGAAATCTTGAAGTTATGAAGAGAGCTGAATATTGGGTGAAGTTTGAGCCTAATGTGCAAGAATTTTATGGGCGAAAGGGACTTCTAGACTAGCAGATTGGAGCTCAGGTATTGGCGAGCCTAGAGAGAATATTGGATCAACCTGTAGAGAGAATATCGGATCAACCTGTGTACATGCAACATAAGTGACTTACAATAGTGCTAGGTGGAAACCCTCTTGAAGTCTCAATGTGTTTTCCATTGAAGGACTAAGGGGCATCTACTGAGCAGTACAGAAGGGAAGGACCAACATGACAAGATATGACATAGAAGCTGCAACAAAGATTGTCATTGTATCTTGTATACCATAAATTGTTGTATTATTCATATTTTGTTTAATATAATGAAGATTGGGTTGTACATTATTGTACAATATTTGTTATAAATTGTGTATACTTGTGCATATGTGATTTACTACTTTATATTTTCCACTGTGCAAAGTAGTTCTTGTTGAGATTCTTGGTTTGGTAGTGTCAAATATTTTAAGATTCTAACCTAGACCCAAGATCATGGAAATTCAACACGATGTCAATAAAACATGCATGTCTCAATACTTTGTATGCATTTCATTTATGCACATGAAAGATGCTTGAAGCATAACTAGTGAAGATTTATTTTTTGGTTTTGATAAATATTTTCTATAATCATGATGGAAAAGTTGTTGATGGTACTAATTGCAGGAAAGAAGTGTGACTTATGCAAATAATGAATTAATTATGTCTAACACATCCCTTATAATATAATAAAAGATTAATTATAGTTAACATGACGGCATACAATGAGCTAATGGTTTATGAAGAGCGAATGTTCGTTAAATGCATGGTATTCCATTGCAAGAAACAACCAGGCGACAAAGACAGAATGCTCAAGGGATTGTGGGGTAAAGTGTTTCAATAACATGATTAATGTAATGAATTCTAGTTAGTTATTAAAGATGATATTTGTTTGTAAGATTTTTAAAAATGGACAAGGGATGGATTCCCTTGTGACCATTGAGTGAGGGGTGAACACCCTCACAAAACGTTTAATAAAATAAACATTTTCTAGTTTTTCTCTTTGGGGTTTACAAGGTATATCAGTGTCCATTGATGTGTTTTCCTATTTTACGATTTTGATGATATTTCTACCGTGCATGCCATTGACACTTACATAATCAAATATGTTATTAACTGGCCTAAGTAAATGAACAATGATAATGATGCAAGATTACAACATAGAGCTTTATGTTAACATGTTTTTTCCCCTTGGAAAAATTTATTCATGAGAGAAAATTACATGTTGTAGATGATAAAAAGAATATGCATATGATCTGATCCTATTTTCACAAAATACATAAAAATACTATAAAAATTACAGCTAACCTATTCTTTTCTACCTTTCTTCTTTTCCACTTTTCACCAACCTCTAATGTTGGGAGTCATTGTTACAATGGATAGTTGATTTTCATTTGTATTTATAGGATATTCTTTGTCAGAATCAGATCCCTATGATCCATGAATTTGTTTTCTGCCACTTACTTCCATTCCTATTATTTGGGATTCCTGTTGCTACAAAGGGTTGTTGGGCCTCAAGTTGCAGGCATTGGTGGGACCTTCCTCTTCCTTTTGAATTTTGTTTTGGACATTTTGCACATCCATTTCTGCTTTATTTTCTGTGGTTTCTGCTTTTTCTGCTTCTTCTTCCAAGGGGTCTGTATATTGCCAACCTTTTGGATTTTTGTGTTTCTTCTTATTCCATTTGGGGTATTTTTTAGCTTGTGGATAGGCATTGTGAAGGTGGCCTATTTGTAGACATCCATGTCATCGAAAAGATATGTTTTCATAATCTAATGGTTGTGTCCACTGTGTATTATTGAAAATAAATGTAATATAGTTTGGTAGTCCCTAGATATGATCCACTTTGACGCATATCTTGGAGAAGGTAAATATGCCCCTTGTGAGTTTGTCCACGTCAATCTTTAGGAACTTTCCTAAGGAGTTCCCTATAGCTATTAAACCATTATGATGCCGGAAGTGTAATGGAAGGTTGTGCAACCTGACCCAAAATGGAATTTTTGATACCACCATTGTATTATCATCAAAATCTAGGAACCAAGGGATCATGAAGAGTCTTGCATTGCTATTGGGTTGTATGGGCTTGATCTAGGTTCAAAGATGAGTTAGCCAAACAAATCTCGGTACTACTGGCCCTTTCGGCAACAGTCCGTGGAGCATGGACTGAGGTCTCACCCGAAGTAGTATGGGAGGGTGCTAGAACCAGGTTTCCACACCCTAGAGATGTCTGATGGTGTTTCGGCGGTCCGCAATTTGACCCTGCGTGCACGCTACTACATACACCTATCAGTACCTCGTAGCCTATAATGCTACCTTCGCGTAGCCCTGTTTGAGGCGCGATCCATGTTATTACCAAAGTTTCCTACTATTAAGCCGAGATTATCCAATTACTTAACTTATCTGTATGAGCCCAAATATACTTAACAATGTTCAGTATTCATATAAGTGTGCGCGATAACAAAACAATATAGATGTGTAGAAAGTAATAAGAAAGTAGATACATAGTATTTGGAATCAAACTTCTCCTTATTATTCTTCTTCTTATGTTACAGACTTGACTCCACCCTACACAATCAGCTGCAGGGGTCCACACACTTAGCTGCAGACTCTACTAGGCCTCTGCACACTCAGCTGTAGAGCCTCTTTCTACTTCTATGACCCAAGATACTTAGACTTCTTCTCTCTTTGCTACTAGATCATTACATTCATCAATCCCTCTCCTTCCCTTTTACAACTTAAAGCCTCACTCTCATTTATACAATCCCATGGTTCGCAGACCATGGGTAGGCCGACATTACATTACATTACATTACATTACATTACATTACATTACATTACATTACATTACATTACATTACAAAACTTAGGGTGGACAACCTTTTGACTCAATGTACATTTCGCACTCCATCCCTGCCATTTGCGGAGTCTTACAACATTATTTGACCAAAACTTGGGCTTTGAGCCCCAAAACATACTGTGGGGGGATTCCATGCCCAACAGGCCCCCAACACAAACATTGTGACTCACCCTCAAGTCACTCTATTGGCACGGTGATCTTGGTGCGGAGTCCCTCCAATTGGTCCCGACCTGCTCGAAGGTCCACAATGCACTGTTCTACAGTTTGTTGGACATGTTGCATGTGCTATTCCGAAGCCTCTTTGTCAGGAGCAAATCCCTGCCTTAGCACGTACATCCCCTACATATGTGCAAGCTTGCCTTTGATATCTACTATTATGGTGAAGGCCTCGTTAATCCATGGCTGGATGTGCGCTTTAAGAACTGCCTCTTTCTGTCATGCCACATCCACTTGCTCCTTCAATACCTTAGCTTGCTGCATCTTCGCAATCTGTTGAGTGAGGAATACTATCTGTGCAGTTCCTCAGACACTATCGTACTGCACCTAAAGTTTGCGTGCCTCTATTTCCAGGTGCTGTATGTTGGGGTCCTCCTGTAAAGATGTGAGGACCGCAAATGCTTGTTCCAACGTACTGGTACAGTCTTGTACTACACATCCAATTTCTCCCAACTCTGTTTGGATAGCGCTAGTGCGTTGTTCTCTGACTTCTGGGGGAGTGGAATGTTGCGCCTTCAACTGCAGCTTGGCTATTTGAAGGTTCAGCTCCAGATGAACCTTTGTTGTTTCTACTCTAGCTTCGTGGATGCTAGTTGCCAACCTGTGGATCCACTCTGCTACTGGTAGATCTACTGGGATGGCTAGTTCTGAGACGTCTTTGCAAGCGTCGTCTACTGCCTGTTCCAATCGCTGAGTCTATGATACAGTTCATCATGCTGTAGGCTGAGGTGTTTGATGTTTATCTTTTTCTCACTCAAAACCTGTATCACATGGCCCTCCTTGGCACGGAGATCTACTATTATTCCATCCTATAGTTGGTACAAATTTTTTCACGGAAGGGCAGCCAAATTGAGGCCAAGTCCTTTGATCCTGCCAACCGCAGCTCTGTCGATCTCATTTGTTGTTGCTAGTGCTCCTTTCGGTAACACTATGGTATTGGTCATCCTTGTGTGTAGCATCTGTTCTGTTGCTAATGTACTTGCGTGACGTAGGTGGACAAGGTTCCTTCCTACGGGGGCCACACCTGTAGTTCCTACAATTGTGTCCTTAGGACCCCCAACACAGTTTGCTACTCTGTCATAACTTCTTGGAGCACTTCCTTAGTGACATCGCAAACCATCTCGTTGATGTCATAGAGGTCTCCTTCAGTGAATGTGATCGGGTCGATGGCCAGCTTCGAGGCCTTGGCCTTTTTTTGTGGACCCAATCATTTTTGGATGCGTGGCTGTTTGAGTTGGGTTGAAGTGGTTCTTGGATCCATGCCCTCTTCTACAAGGTTTGTGTCCTCTGCCTCTTGTCATGCAGACACTTCCTAGCCCTCCTCTACCTGCGGTGTTTCGAATTCTACTATTTGCACTGTTGCTACTGCTTTGGCGACATTCTTTTGCTCCACCGTTGCCTGTGCTGCTTCGCAGGCTACCCTAACCTCGACTGCTGCTTTTTCATTGCACCTTTTCTCAGTTAGCTGGGTGACACACAGCTTGGTATCCTCCTTCCTTTTCTGTGCTGCTGTCTTCTCCAATTCCGTCAAATCTGGGGCGTGCCATTCGGGAGGCCATGTCTCTAACACTGTAAATATCACATCGTCAGTGGCTATGAATGGGAGCTTTTTCCACTACTGCATTGGATCCTTTCACGCCCTAATGTAAATATTGTGTATGTCTGCCTTGGAGTCTACAAAACTCCGCAGACTGTTGTGCACTGTGGGGGACAGGCGTGGACTCCTATTAATCCACATCCGAATGCTTGCCTCCATGAGCACCCACAAAATCTTTGTATCGCGAATCCACTTTGTGTCCTTGGTAGCCCAGAGCGAAGCATACTTTGCAGCCTCTGGTATGTCATGCTCAATGCTCAGGAACTGATTGTCCTTTGGTAGTTCTCCCGCTACCATCAATATGGACAAGAGCAACCACACGTAGTGGAAGGTCTTACTCTACTCCTCGGCCTCCTTGTAGTTGAGCAAAAATTCTTCACAGAGGAACTTGGCCCAGTTGATATGGACCCCTTCCACACACTGTTAGGCCAATGCAACTACCGGTGCTGGTACTTCATAGCTGTGAAATTTTCTCATTACTTTACCAGCCAGGAGTTGGGTGGCTATGCGCACCCCTTTATCCTTGATACTGCTGATGGCGTAACCGCTATTTTTCTTCTCGAGCTTATATTTTTTCTTCATGGCTTCCATAAGAGCCAAATCGCCACTTTTTCCTGCTATTGTCATGGGGTCCTCTCCCTTACAGGGAAGTCGAGATATTTTATGGATGAGATTTCTTGTGATGGGAATAAGCTCCTCCAACCATAAGTACCTATCATGCACCAGGTAAAGCAACTTCTTGATGAAGAAAATGGTGATGGGCGCATGGTGAAAGTGTGGCATCCATATTTTATGAAGTAACTCGGCCTTCTCCACACCGTGTAGCCATTTTTGCGGTTGTAATGTGATCACCGGCCCCTCCGTATTCTGTTTCATTAGGCTCTCTGTCTCTAAGTGTGGGAACTTCTTGCTGTCCGCGAGGTCCCAGTTTTCAAATTTCAGGGTAGGCACACGTCCTAGGAGCAAGCCCTCAAAGGTAATTCCATCAGGGAGGAGCAGGGTCTAGAGCCCACTCTTCATTGCATCTAGATCCATTGGTACCTTAGATTTCCTTTTTTGTGGAGGGACATACTTGGGAAATTTCGCTGTAGAGCGCATTAGTTGGATGTTCGCCTCCACGTCTTCTTCTTCCTCTACCTCAACAATCAGAGCCTGTATGTCCTCCTCCTCTTCATCTGTCTCAATGGTGATAACCTTTCCCTTTTCCTCCATTGATAGCTTACTGAACCACGGATTCCTCGGGGACATGTAGACTGGTCCCATTGTTTACTTATCTTTTTTTGGTCTCGGCGTCTGAGGTGATTTTAGGATTTTTGGCATGACCCCAGTATCTTTATTAACATCGTGTACCGTATGGGTCGGCGCGGCCTCACTGGCAGTTCCTTCTTCAAAGCGCAAACCTGCCCTGGTATCCGTCACTTGTCTGTACTGTATGTGGTCTTTCGTGAACTTAGGGGCATGAATATTGCTCGACGCTCAACACTCTGTGCTCTATTCAACTGCTCAAGTCTCAAGTGAACAAGTGTTGTCTCGTGGCTAGCCCTTGGAGTTTTATAGCGCTTTTTGAATTCAAATTTGACTGTTCCCCCCAATTGTGGACCATCAATGATTTCTTGGTGGTAGATTTTCCAAAATCTTGCCCATAGTTGTTATCTTAAATGTTTGTTGCCTGCTCCATTTGGCCTCAAATCGGACACCTCGTCATGAAAAATGATGCCAACAGTCACTTCCCAGCCTACCCATGTGGTAGCGCAACCCTCAATGCATGGGCGTGAACCTTGTGACATGCTGACTCTACGCGCACCTCCCTTATCATGCAGCTCCCAAGAAAACTCTTTTATAGTCACATGCTCCTTTTCAACTGCCTGGAGTGGTGAGACCGTTATTCCTACAGCTAGTCAGGTGGTCACACCACCTATGCGAGGCTCCATCTCACCTTCTAGTATATTCCATGGAAAATCCTCAATTTCCCTCTCGACAGTCGGCGCCACGTGCTCTACTGTATGTAGTGCATTCCCTTGGTTACTACGTTTGTTGATATGTTGTCCTAGCCATGGCAGCAGACTAATCAATTCTTGGCGATAGTCTTCTAATTCATTCATATAATCATCCTCACCTTGCCTTGCCATCCTTGGTTTATCGATGAGACATGCTTGCTTGATCTTGTTTTCTAGCCTCTTTACCTCTGCATCCATCAAAATGCTTTTCTTCGTTAGTCGTACCCGGTCCTTTTCGAGTGCACAAAGTCTAAGGTTCCCTTGCCAAATGGCTTCTTGAAGCCATATGTGTTCTACCTTGCATAACTGTGTGATTTCTTTGTCATGGAATTTGCGCACTATCACACCTGCATGTGTTATTATGTGTGGATTCCTCTTTGCATGCTCTTCAGAAATTACGGTTCCTACTCTATTCCGCAACCTTGGAATCGTTTCCACGGTCAGGGTTTTGCACATGGTCCCGTAGGCCCATCGAATCACTGGTACACACAGAACCCAGTCAGTGCGTCGCACCTGGTGAACCCTGTTCAACACTTCGCGCACCCTGTCGAATGCTTCTCTGTGGATAGTCCTTGGTGCACTTTACCTTTCCCGATGCTGCGTTTTGTTCCGATTCTCTATTCTAAGAGTGGTGTGTGCTTGTGCGGGCTGCATGTCATATGGTTGTACCCATCAAGAAAGGTGGGCGTGTAAGTTGTTCTACCCTGGGTAACTGGCTCTCATCCTTAGCTGGGGTTTTCCAAATCGTAGGTGCATCATCTTCTAGAATCCGTGCCAGTCCTCAAAATTTCTCTGATGTGTACCCCACCATCTTGTGGGTGTCGCGTGTAGTGCCCATTTCAGAGCATCGAACCTCTGCTATTCTGGTACTGCGCTTTCAAATTTGTTCACGAATTCATCCACCGCTGTCAAACCATCATATGTAGGTAGATCCCTTACTTCTGTTGTCATGCAGTGTAGGATCTAACCATCATGTTGCAATTAAGCATTGTTACTTCGTGCGGCTGATTCTGTTAGCACTCTACCTCTTCGTCTGAATTCGAAGTGCAGGAGCTTTCGCGCTCCCACGAAATCATTCCATCTGCAGTTGGATTCACCCAATCTTGTTCTCGCATAGTTATCTTGTAGATGCAATTGAGATCGTCATCACTCTTATCACTGCGCACCAGTTCAGTGTATCACACTCCTTCGACTGGATCTAATAGTACTACTACACGTAATGAATTTTTCTCAAAAATCATTTTACACTTCTTCAGGTTTATGATTTCGTTCATATCGGTGGCCCAGTCATACCTAGCAGTGAAGGACAGGGATTGCTGTCATCAATAATCTCTATTACTTCAAAATCCACCATGCACTCGCACCTTCAATATCCACCATTACCCCTTGCAATCTTCCCATAGGCAAGATCTTCTATTGGTTCTCCATTCACAACTGAATAGGAGACCACTGTAGTGCGGGTCTACCATGCATTCCCATGTTTGTTTCAGCAGTACATTCATGTCTGATCCGAGATCTAGGATTACCTAATCCATTTCATACTCGCTGATTTGCACAGTCAACCTCTTTTCCATTCCTTTCTGCAATGCATGCTTTCAAAGTTTCCGGACCACGTGCGGTTCTCCTAACCTTGCTCACTTAGTGATAAGCTCTTGTAGTCCTTTTACTGCCTTGTTGATGCGTAGCAGTTTCATGCATGTCTCCAGAAAGGTAGTGAGCATTAAAGGATCCATCCCTAGTTCTAGTTGATCCTTACTACCTGAAGTGGAGGCCTGCGTGAAGCTCTTCTTAGCTTCCATGAATGTCTCCTTCGCTCGTTCTAGATCAAACTTGGGTTCCTTTGTAGGAGCCTTGTGAACTCCCACACTTTCTTCTGACTACTGACCTTTATCATCACTAGTGGTCATACCGCTCCTAAGCATCATGTTTACATCAGGGTCTTCTTCACGCAACTCAGACCTCATCATTTACAAATTCTGAGTCAAAGGAGGCTTGAGTACCCTTTTTTCGCGTAGCCTTTCTATCAATGTAGGGTAATATTTTACCTCATAATCAAACTAAGTATAGTACAAACATGATTTCCTTGTTAGGTTTGTACAATCGTGGGCATAATGCCTTGGCCCTTTGCAATTGTAACAAATTAGTTGTCCGTGACCCCTTCCTGGTCCCATTCCAACTCGACCTTGTCTGCACCCCTGAAATCTAGCATGCGCCATTCCTATATTTGGGTTGAGGGCTCATGTTTCAGTCTACACCCTGTAGGCATGAGTCTGATCCATCATTAGTTCGTAGCTTCTGCAGGTGCATTCATCATGGCCTACAGACCTGCATAAATTACAAAACAATTGCTAGGATGTCTGCGTATACTTTTGAAATAGATGACAAATATCCATAGTGTGTTTTCCTCCTATCTGATAGATCATGCACCATAGTGCAGGTGCCATGCTTGGTCCTACTTGTGCCTCAGGTCTTAACGGCATCAACCCTCCTCCCACTAAGTAATTCAGGAACACTAGGCAGTGGTCCTTATCATGCCCCTGGCCTTTACATTTTATGCACCATACCTCCTCATGTGCCTTTGATCGAGGTGTCGTGTCCAGTTTCAAACTCTGCATCTCCAGAAATAGTTTTTCAGTTGCACATGGATTTGTTGGAATCCTAGACCAGGGTCTTGTATAGGGGTCTCATGCAATCTCATTTCCATCTCCAAAGCTTCAGCCTGGGTGGAAAGTTTTTGTTGTGATAGTGCCATCCTTAAATACAGTGTTAGTGATGCTAGAAACCATGCACGGTGCTGCCCATCTGTCACAGTCATATTGGCTTCGTGAATCATACTCTTTAGTCTTTGGTCCAGATCCTAGGGGGTCTTTCCCGGGAGCATCACGATCTCCTTAAACTGAAAATTGATTGTGTCTCCAACTTTGGCCTGCTAAATTCCCTATTTAGCGCAGTTTGGATTTCTACGATTCCTGCGTTTGGATGGTCATTAGAATGCTTGATGTACCATGTTAATGCGTGATCTTGCAATGCATTTACCACTGTAGCCTTCTTGATATTGTCATCCATGATGCCTTGTGCTTCCCATACCGCCCTTACCACGAACCAGAATTGGTCCGGATCTTCATTCCCTACTCCTCTGAATACCGGTAGTTTGATCACACTTGCCATATTGAACTGTGGTGGTGGCGGAGGTGGGGTGGGTGGAGATGGAGGTGAGGAGGGTGAGATGGGTGGCAGTGTAGGTGGAGGTGGTAAGCGCGGAATTCCCTGCCTTATCAGACTGACCGCGTTTCTTGGAGAAACTTTCACGAGCTCTTCCTCATTTTCTCATGAGGGTGAAATTAAGGGACTGGTTTCTAATTCTTCACTACCTCTGCTTTGGTAGATCTTCCTACTTTGCATAGTCCCAAACATTAATTTATTCTTATAACCCACTTTTCACACAATAACATATTAATCCACGTGTTCAAAGATTTAATATACTTACCTCGCGGTCCTTTGAGGAAGCATCACTCCGCCTCACTATAGCTGACAGTCGTATCTACTGCAAACTCAATGATAAATCCTCCTATAATTTAGTCAAGCCATTGGTCCACAGTTCGTGTGATCTTATCTCATGATGCTTTTAGTCTGCGCACTAATTCTGGAGACCACATGATTGGTTTTTTGAGCCTACACCTTCCTTGACTCTCTTCTAGCTTTGCGATCCACTCATACATCTTAGAAGAAAAGGATGCAAAGAAAATTTCATGGATTTCCTTATATAAGTAGCGCTCCAACCATTGTTCCTTAGATACTTGTGGATTCCTATTTTCTTGCGCCATGAACTCCGTGAACTTGTGAATCGTCTTGTCCAACCACCCTTCATATTCTTTCTTTGTTGGATTCCAGTGACACGAAATTAGACATCCCTTATGAAGATCCCGGTCCCAGCAATGGAACCATTTGTTGGGTTGTATGTGCCTGAACCAGGTTCAGAGATGAGTTAGCCAAACAAATCTCGATACTACTAGCCCTTTCGGTAATAGTTTGCGAAACGCAGACTGAGGTCTCACTCGAAGTAGTATGGGAGGGTGCTAGAACCAGGTTTCCACACCCTAGAGATGTCTGATGGTGTTTCAGCGGTCTGCGGTTTGACCCTGCGTGCACGTTGCTATGCGCACCTATCAATACATTGTAGATTGCAATGCTACCTTCACGCAACCCTATTCAAGGCGTGATCTGTGTTATTACCTAGGTTCCTTACTATTAACCCGATATTATCTAATTACTTAACTTATCTATATGATCCCAATTATACTTAACAGTGTTTAGTATTCATATAAGTGCGCATGACAAACAAAACATTATAGATGCATAGAAAGTAATACGAAAGCACATACACAGTATTTGGAATCAAACTTCTCTTCATTCTTCTTCTTATTGTGTTACAGACTTGACTCCGCCCTGCACACTTAGCTACAGGGGTCTGCGCACTCAGTTGTAGACTCTACTAGGCCTCTGCGCACTCAGTTGTAGAGCCTCTTCCTACTACTATGACCCAAGACACTTAGACTTCTCCTCTCTCCACTATTAGATCATTACATTCATCAATCCCTCTCCTTCCCTTTTACAACTTAGAGCCTTGCTCTTATTTATAAAATTCCATGGTCCACAGACCATGGGTAGGCTAACATGACATTACATTACATTACATTACATTACATTACATTACATTACATTACATTACATTACATTACATTACATTACAAAACTTAGAGCGAACAACCTTATGACTCAATGTACATTTCGCACTCCGCGCCCACCATTCGTGGATTCTTACAACATTATTTGACCAAAACTTGGGCTTTGAGCCCAAAAATATGCTGTGGGGGGATTCCATGCCCAACAATTGCCCCAGAACCATGGTCCCTTTTTGAGGATATGTTCTTTTCCTTGTACTGTGTTGAATCTAACTATAAAAAACTCCTTGGAGCATAAATGTATTTCACAATTTGGTGTCCATGCAACAAATATCCATTGGTGCTAGACATCAGATTTAGGCCAAAAGCCATTAAATCTACATATGACTGTTTTGGTATGGAAATTTGAATACAACTCCTTTACCTTAGGCATTGAGATTGTGAGGATAGGAGTCTGTGATTTTTGTTCCATGATGTAGGGCCCTGGTATTTCAGGAAATGATGTTTGTTTGGTTTGAGATTTTTGCTTTCCTTTGACTGCATCTTTAAAAGAGCCTTTTCTCTTTGAGTTGGTTCCGGAGCATCCACGTTGAAAATGTAGATTGATTATGATATTCGAGTATGAGACTATACCATAATCCTAAAGTGTGTGATTATCCTGAAGGCCGTTTCTTGAATAAATCAGATTTTGCATGCTTGCTGGTATACCGAGGTGAATCTGGATTTTATGCCTTAAGTCTTGGATCTACCTCCCCTTCTAGATCCTCCAACAAATATGCCTTCCTTCTAGCATTTTAATGAAAATTTGTATCAAATCTGCCTCAGTAGTGGGTGGAACTGTTTGAGAAAGGGCTTGATCTATTACCAATGTGTCTGGATCTAAGCATATCAGTGCTCTATCTAGTCCATTCTTAGCCAGGTCTGGGCCATGGAAGCATTGCAGTGGGTCATATGCCAGTGATGTCCATTGCATATGACCATGTTCCACAAGGGGGTTAGGTTCTCTATGAGCTGTTAGAAGCAACAAATGATTTTGTACTCCCCAAATTCCCGGTAATGCACCTTTTACATACCCTTCTCAGTCTTTTGGGGTTGGAACCTAGATTTGCATCACACGCCGACATAATTTTCCCTTTAGATTGACTAGAAAGTTTGGAAAATAATATTTTGGTTGGCCATATCTATTGGATCCCCCAGAAAGAAGGCTGAGGAAGGAGGAGTGTATGAGTTAGCAAAAGGAACATGATAGAATCCATCTGGTTTAAGCACCTCATATACTATCTGCCGCAACAAATCGAAGGTAGTGGAAGCCGATCCCTCATATTTCATTGCAATCCATTCACCACTTGCAGAAAGTGTGCCCTTGTAGTTGAACTTAGTGCACCTAGCATCGCCTTGTGTCAGATAACCCTTTGCGGCTTCGGGGAGGCCTCCTGGATATGGATCTACCCACCCCAATGCTGTGAATATTCGATTCATGGTGGCAGAGAGGTCCCGTTATTGGTTCCATAAATGCTCTACTACGACCCGAACCACATAAAATCCCACTGAATCGAAATCCATAACTATGTCGGCGTGTGGTGCTGCCTATGCTCCATTAGAGTTTTCAGGTGACTGCTTCAGCTCTTCGGCTTCAACAGTAACAGTCGAAACAAACTCAGTTGTTGTCATTGTCTACTTCAACTTGGCACCTCTGGATTTCTCCTTCTTTGGAGTAGGGTTTGCTGTGTCAACCTTCTTGGCAGGGCGAGGAGACATTTTCATCTCTCTTGAATTTGATCTGCTATTAAATCTTGTTAACATGTTACAACAATGGTTGTTACATTATGTGACTTGTTATTTAATTTCTAAAGTTACTTTAATGTAATGGTGGTGATTTTATTTAATGATCAATTAAGAAATATGGACTAACTCATAGGGAATATTACATGTGAGTAAATCCAACAAAAAAATTATGATCCTATGTATTTTTCCACGAGGTTTACTAGGGGATGTTACAAGTGGTATCAAAGCACAAATGTTGTAGCACTGTGCATTTTGGGTCCTATAAGAACAAGGAGTAGAGGTATGATTCTAATGGATATAAGTTCATGTATAACACGAACAAAAAATTACATGGCAATGTATGCAGTGGATTTCATTTGATATGTGATGCATGATGGTGTTAATAACTGTATTAAATAATGATAAGTGTTAATGTTTTCTTTAAATAATAACCGTGCTCATTGATTTTTGGTCTTTATGCAGATAAAAGACAATAAGAAATTATCTTGCATTGTTTGCAGCTAAATCATGAATAATTTTGAATACTCATAGTGTAATTAGTGACAGTATGGATTAACTACCAACATTTGCGTGCATACTCTTATAATGCTGCTTAATGGTGCATGTAAATAAAAACGATTATAGTTACAATGCACTACTTATAAGAAAAGAAAGAATGCATGTATTTTTTATGTGATGGTGAAAGAATGTAGAAAGGTGGGGGTCATCCTTGAAAAGGGAAATAAAATGTTTTAAAATACACTGAAAGAACCCCTTTGAATGTTGAAGATAAATAATGAGTCAATTGGTAGGTCTTAATTGTAATGGCTAATTGTCGATTGTGTCTTGTCATGGATTTTCATTGAGTTTATGATGGTTGGTATCATTGATTTTTTAGTATATTGCACTACCTTTCATGAATTAGTATTGCATGACATCGTTGTTGGTAATTTCCATCCTAATAAATTGTATGTGAGTTGTTGAAAAACTACTAAACATATTCTCGAAGGTGATCTGATAATCACCCTATGAGTGACCTCAGTTGAAGATTTGTTAAACAAAAGGTATTACAGACTCATGTGCTGGTGTGTGCTCTATATTATTGAAACAAAGGATCGATCAGATTGCCAATACACAAACATTTTAAAAGGAAAGACAACAGAGAAATACAATAAGCAGTACTAGACACAAACAATTTTTAATAAGGACTTCACCGTATTCTCCAGGGCTACGTCTCCGGTCCAGCTTCAGTGGTGGCCTAGTTTTATTGTGTCTTACAACAAAGAATTTACAATGTAGGAAATCAATATGAGTTTTCCTAATAGCAGATTTTGCTTGGCAGGGTGGTTCTTGGATTCCCCAAGCCACTCAAAGTACATATACTCTTTTTCTACCTACCAGCTCTGTGACCTTTGGTCTACAGTGGAAAGATCCAACTATGGTACTCAATCCAGACAGATCCCTCTATGGGAAGGCTCAAATCTTCAAGCTCTTTGGTGCTCGATGCTACCTATGGTTAGCTCGGCCCTCTGTCTCCTCTGCTTGGATTTACTGCTCTTTGTGTTCAGTCCTCCTCTTAGGGTTCACTATTCACTGTCTATCGGGTTGCTTGGATTCTTCTCCTAATTCTCCCACTCTTCTCTGACTGTCTCTCTATTCATGGCTTTAATCAGTTGATCCTATGCCTGTTTGGTTCCTCTCCCGCCTGCGCCGATTCTCCTCCTACAGCTGTGCTTGGAGTTCCCTGTTTAGCATCAACATGAATGCTCAGGGAGTGCCATGTGTCTCCATCTAACTAGTGCTAGCATGGTTCGTCAGCTCGTTCCTCTGGTTATGTCGCGAATATGCTCTTCCTCCACTGTGGCGGTTAACAGATTGCAAATCCCTTTTAAATCGCAGCTTATTTCCCTATCGATTCCGCTTCTTTCCATCAGGCGCAATCTCAACCATCCGATCTGGGCTCCTCTAGATCCAATGTCGTACACACGTTGAGAACGGTTAACTTTATCGACCGTTAACGCACGATCACGACGGTTTTTCTCTCACCTTTTCTACCACGCATCGATCGTTGATTGTGATCGTTCCGCTTTCTCGAAAACCACTTACCGCTCAAGGGCGTCCCAATCAAACTGCCAGTTTTAGGCCGTGGGTCCCATTGTCGTACATTGGCGCTTTTTACCTTTTTCTGCCTGCGGTCCTTTAGCTCCCAACATGACTAAGTGCTTAAGGCTCCCCATTTTGGCCCTGTTCGCCTAGCGATGCGCGATTAGCGCTTAAGTGCTAATCACGCATCAAAATTTCCTCCTTTTCCCGATCCGAGGCTCCCAGGGGCTCCTGCGCAGTCTCCATGGGCCTCGGTCAATGAGCTTTGACTGATGTCCTCGTCGTTTTGCATGGGCTGCCATGGCCACTGGTTCAGGGGGTTTTTGATGTTGTTTTGGATTTCATTAAGGATTTGTTTCATCCCGATATAGTCAAGGTGATTTGTCAATCATTTATGGATCCGATTCGAATAAGAAGGTATATTGCAATATGCATAATTTAGTTTTTGATTGAAGATTATTAAAGGTTGTAAACAATGTGATAATGGTAGTTCATTTCCATGTTATTGGTCTGATGGTGCCAATGCACTGTTGAATTTGGGGTTGATTAGATTGCTACCATAATTGTTGTTGACACTCAATTACTAATGGTGAATTAGTGTTCTTGTATGAGTACAAATTTGTATGCTTTTACGCATATGCAAGAAACCACAATGATTGCGGAAGTGGATATTTGTTTAATAATGCATACACATAATTGTAAGTTCTTGAATGTTACAAAGAACTTAGATCATGATAATAATAGTGGCTTTAAAATGATTGATTTAATATAAATGCATTGTTATGTCAATAAAAAAAATGGAAATACCTCAATGGGGGTGCAAATCAAGGAACATATCTGGGTGGCCCGGAGCCTTAACCACCCAAAAAACAATGATAAAGATGATATATGGTAGTAATATGGCTTTGGGAGTCATCTTGGAGAAAATTATCAAGGAAACATATGTTATTTATAAGGTGTCACAGGCTTGGTAGGACTATGGTTATGCTAGTGAAATGAACAAGAGAAACGCTGTGAGTGATTTTGATTCCTTTTATGTGCTAGGACCTCTTGGTCCCCCAAGCTGTTCCTTTGGTGTATAGGGGGAGCCTTTGCTATTGAAAAAGAGGGGTTTTCACTTTGGATTAATTCTTGGGACTATAGGATGCTTCGTTTGGGACATGGGCCTGACTTTCTGCATGGACGAATCTCACCTATATGCTAACCATATCACTCCAGCAAGGTGTAGATAGGTGATACATTCTCTGACTATAGCATTGTTGTTTTTAGTAAATTTAATTAACAACATAGGTATTATGTACACATTGTCCTAGTTGGTGATTTGCATGGGGATTTATCCTATTTGTGGAATGGGATTATATGTAGACTAGTGAGTGGGTTTAGCATGTGGGATTCAAGGGTTTGTGAAACTTGTTTTCTTCTTGTTTCAGACCTATCAGTTGTAGAGAAAGTCAATTTTTGGTCACTTTGTAGCATCGAATTTGTGTTGATGGGTGAAGGTAGGGAGCCCATGTTTCTCAAAAGGGATGATAGGATATCCTCTCACGCTTTGTTTTCCAGGAATAGGATAGTCTTAATTAAAATAATGCTTCCTTTGGCCATTGGTGGGGAAAGGGTAATTAAGCCTAGGTGATTGTCTTAGGAAAATATTAGTCAATGAACCCAAACTCTCACAACATAGTTCTTACCAACATGGTTAGTCTCATGCTGCATCATCACAGATGCCCTCGCCATGGGGGTGGTAAAATGGGTAGGGGAGAGTGATGCCCAGTGGAGTAGCCAAAACAGGAAGGGGAGTTATAGTTGGCCCAAGGAGCTTCACCTATCCATGTCAACCTGCCACCCCCGATTGACTCAATTGAAGCCTAGATTCGGGTAGTTCAGGCTTTAGTGGGCCATCTTGCTCAAAACAATCAAACTAGCCAAAATGAAACAATTAGGTTCTTCTCGGACATTTTTCACAACTAGGACTACATCTTGGACTATCGGGCTTCTCGTCATCACAACCAACAAAGACTACAAGACATGACGGATGGCTTTGAAGGGGGGATGGCCCACATGGAATGTCACATCTATTAGGCCTTTCACTGCTCAGTGGAAGATGGGAACATTGGTATTATTGCTAACACCCCAAATGAAAACAATATGTAATGAAGAAAGGGGACGTATTTTGATTTTTGATAAATTTTTCACATGTTGGTATGTAGATAGGAAAGCCTCATGTTTCATAGGGCTATTATCTGATATTTTCTGTATGTTCTTAATGGATAAAAAATCCAGTCAGATTGAGGAACTGCAACCATGGAAATTTTCCCTCTCATGTTGTATCATCAATAGTTTAATAATGTACTGAAATGCATGAGATGAAATAGAATATGTATGTTCTACCAAATCAATGATAGAACTAGTAGTAATCAAATTTTGTTGGTTACATTGTTTGTTCAAACTTCACAATGTCGCAAGTTGATGGTTCAATGGTGATGTTAGACTATATGCATAAAACATCTAACAAATATGTTAACTTCATCATTTAGAAATTCACTTGGTGCATGTGAATATTCTAGTGACACTACATATTTAACATAATCATTTAAGTCCATTATGTTGTGGAAATATAGTGTTTTCGTTATCAACACTAAACAAAATTATGGATGGCATTTTGAATCTCTTAGCATTACTAATTTATTTAACAAATAAGAGCATGTGTTATCAACTTAAATTTTAGTATTGTTTCATAATGACTAGTGGTTAGACACATGAGTAAAATAAAATCTCATTTTGCATGAATTAGAACTATGGTGAATATCTTCAGGTCCTCTTCCCTTAACTATTGTTTTGAAAACCATCTTCATAGAAATTTTGTTTCAAAGAGATATCCTAATTTTCTATGCTTACTCTTAATGCATGGAAATCTAAGTGAAATAAGGACATGATCAGTGCCAAACATTGATGTGCATCTTGAATATATTTGAAAATATGTTTTGATAAATAACATTATTTTGTAGAAGGTATGGTTTTATAAAACAAAATCATGACTAATGTTGCCAGTGTGATTAATTATGGATAACTTAATGGTAGCATAATGACATTGCTAAGATTCTAGTAAAATGGAATATAAGAACCAGTGAAAGGTAAAATGTTGCACTATGACTTGCAACTACAAATGTAAAGGTATAATATTAACTGTTATGATATGAAAGATTTGTGCATAGAATATTTAGTAATATTTTCCTAAATTGCATGTTGATTATTATATGGAAAATTTGAAATGAACACCACCTATGTGTTGTGAGATGTTAGCCATGGTTTCCAGTCAAATTTAATTTTACAGACTATGGGGTCCATGTTGAGGGTTAAGTATGAACACATGGTGTACATAAATGTTCTTTCTGCTTTATGCATATGTTTAGCCATGTATTTATAGTGGGAAAATGTGCTAAAGAGAATTTCACATCCCATATAGTTATATGACAGTTGGGAAAGCCCCAAGGAGGGCTACGGGCAGAGGAAGTTTCCTAGCCATATTTCCTCTCCTTAGAGATAGATTATCTTAGTAAGGGAAAAAATGTTGGCCAAGAAGGTGAAGGGGGAAAATCTTGAGGAAACCTTGGTGGTTTTGGAGCTTGGTTGGACGAGGCCCAAAAGAGTTAGTTGTTGAGCTTTAAATTCCTCAATATAGGATGTTTTAGACAAAAGGTAGGATGCTACCAAGAGGAATCTTTCCCTAGACCATGTGTGGTCACTATCAAAGAATTTTATTGGATGTAAAATTGGCTCAATTTGGTTGGTGGAACTAGTTCTCACTGGTTGGGAGGAGCATTCTTTTTCCCACTATGGTTTTTGTGGTAGAACAAGTTGACTACGTAGATATGTGTTAGAATGAATTTTTTGTATATTTGTGTATGAATTTTCTATATATCCTAAGAGGAATGGTCCTAGCACTCGAGGAGAAACTACTAGGAGTGTAGTTCCTCTATTGTATTAATAGTCTTGTGGATGTCTATAGTAAGGGCTAAGAAAGTATGCACTTTGTGTGGTTATGACTAATTTGATCATCTCAATGATTAGAGAGCTATGTGCTCTCTGAGTACTTGTTGAGGTACCGTGATAAAAAATATACCTTACATTGCATAAATAATTGATAGCTAAAAATAATGTGACCAAAAATAATGTGATTATTATTGAGAGGTACTAATTTAATTTTTTGGTTGTACGCTATGGGGTGCTTTCCATGGAGGTTGATAAACCACCCTAGGTGCTTGTTGTTGGGATGATAAACCACTCTTTGAGTGCTTTCCACAACTGATAAACCACCTATAATTACAATTATTGCATGAAGGGGCCATTATTTCCAAGAGTATTGAAAAGTAACAATAAGTTGGTATAGATACTTTGTCTTTGTTTTTGTGAAATCTAATAATGGCTTAGTGTTTGACAGTTAAAATTTAATATATTTGTAGTTGTAAATGTTTATGACTATTAATAAAACATTATTGTTTTTACTTATTGGTATTTCTTGGAAATAAAATAATTAATTTTAAAGGGGAATGATCCCCTTTTGGTTATTCAGAGTTAGATACCATAATTGAAAGATGGTCTAAAAAGAAGAGTGGAGAAGATAAAAGCAATCTAAATGAAAATACAAAGTTCTAGTGGGAGACACAAACTAGGCAAACATGTAATGATGATGAAAAGAAGAAGGGATGAACACCGATGACCGCATTATCTTTAATGGGGGGAGTATGTAATATCCCTATCCCTATACTAGATTTCATGGATTTAATAATATAAAACTTATTATTGATTAATAGGTTGATGTAATTCAAGCGATTTCCTTAAAAAAAAATAGTTTTTTGAGCAGTTACAAACCACCATAAGAATTACCTTATCATTTCGTTTTCATTGTTTTCTCAGGGGATACCATTGGTGGATAAAGATTCCATGTCTACTAGATTAAAGGGGAGGCTCTACAGATAGGATTTATGCATTGGATATTTGATCAGAACCAAATTCTTCTCTTGGAGGTTAACAGATAAGGTCTGTGTCTCCCCATTTTAAAACAACACCTTCAACATTTAAAAAATTTGGTAGAGTCTATCAACAAGAAGCAATTTTTTTTATTGGAAACAGTTAAGCACTACACATGGGGGGGTGAATCAGTAGTGTGACATATTATTAACTTTTACCACTTTAAAATCGAATTGAATCACACATATATTTACCTACAACACAATAAATTATCTCATAAACATAAACCATAGAAGATATTAAAACAAGATAACCAAATGAGAAACAATAATCAACAAATGAAAACAACCACAAAATCCATCACACGAGACACAAGATATCTGCTAGAAAACCCTTCGCCAAGAAAAAAACCACCTTTGTTATTGTTGCACTGCTCTAAAACTTATATTGAGCAAATATAGTCTTTTACATAGATTATTGACTTTGATCAACTAGGAGACTCGACCTCATATACAATCAGTTGTCTCCCATAAGCCAGGAGACTCAATTCTACTAATCAACTCAGAAGACTATGTTCTCACATGGATCTACAGACTATCATCTATTGAAATCCACCACAATCAATCAATATTTTCCAAACTACGATTAGACTATCCAAATACCATTACATTGAGAAACTATTCATTCTGCTGAGACTTTAGAATTACTTCTCCACATCCATGAAGTCACTTCTCCTCTACTACATGAAAACATTATTTCATATATGTTCACACTAGATCCAAGACCTTTTGCTCAACTCAATTCAGCTATGCAACACAACCTCTAGCATCAATATATCATCATCAAATCAAATAGAAATACCACAAAAATATGCTCTCCAATCAAGCAAAATGGTGGCCACTTAAAATTTGAAATACCATCACCAACCAATAACAAAAACATAACTCACACTCCACCATAATATCAAACGCTCACACCAAAACACAACTTTTGCATACTATCATTTAACAACATACAACACAATGGATATGTGGCAAATTCACTAGCAACACATGCAAAAACAAGTGAGAGTCACCATAATATATACTACAACAACTTGCAAAACCTCTGCAAATAATCTCTACCACAACAACCTCAAATCTTATTTGAATACTTATGCACTACTTCAGAAATCTACTCCATTGATTTGAATCAGATTGTTATATTGTTTTCCATCCATATTGATGTATTTGGAGTGGAAAAAGTGGAGGAATCAACTCGCGAGACTGTTTTTACTGGCATGATCTAGTTTGGCAAAACAGGGTTTGAAACCTTCCTGGACTGTTTTGAGGCATCAAATGAAATTTTGGGGGGTAAAACTTTACAGCTATAGTGTTGGACCTTTTAACTCTATTCTATACACAGAGATATTTCCAACGGTGCAAGAAGCACACTAACTGGAATATGTATGCAAAAGCTATGCCACTCAGAAGTTGACCTTCTTGTTTCCACACCTATAGTTCAGGAGGACGCCACATCAACCCCCATTACTTATGGAAAAGGGGCTAGCCACATGTTTGTGATGTAAAATAATCTAGAAAATTCTATATTGTAACTCTAGTTAAGAGTTGATGTAGTCAAAATTAATCATTAGGAGGCTATCGGGCTATGTTATAATCGGGCCACTAGGAGGAAGACGCATTCCATTCTTTCAAAAGCATTTTGTTCCATAGTTGAGAAAAGATAGCCAAGAGTGATAACATAGAGGATTTGTGCACTGTATCAACGTATGGGATATATTCATTACTTTTTTGTACCTACAACCATATTTCCAGATAGAGAAAGAGAGTGAAGCGATCTCACCTTCGAGCTAGGTTTTCTCCTAAAAGGGTTTCCCATAGAGCATATCTTGTGTCTTGTGTGTGTGTGCTTATTTTATCATTCTCTACTTTTCTACATAATTTCCATTCACATGCATTCACTAATTACACTTAAATCCATTGATCTTAAAGTTTAATAAACTGTAATAGTGTAGAATTTTCAGAGTTTTAATATAATATTATTAGATCTGTTGTGACGAATTGTCTAGTGGAATATCCACATAATTTTATAGTTCATTTTGTATTAGAGCAAGTTTCTTTAGATATTTATGGATATTTTCAAGGGATGTAAGTTGGCGAGGTCAAAAATCGTAAAACCCTAATCATGTCCGATGAATCTATAAACAAACCTCGTGATCCTGGAGAGGTGAGGTTTTCATGGCTCAAATAACAAGTCGTGGATATAAACCACAATGTAAACCTGCACATGGAGGCCCTAAGAAATAAGTTGGGAATATTTGGAGAAGATGGGGGTTTGAATGCAGAGGAAAAATCAGAAGTGGGATCAGGAGATCGAGAAGACATGAAGAACCAGTTGAAGAAAGCATCCAGAAAAAATCAACCCAATTTGAGTGTTGTGAATCAATCCTTTTTCAAAATGGAAGACGACAAGGTTGACGCTTTGAAGTTGAACCATTGGTTGTAGCAACTAGAATTTTACATCCATTAGACCAAGGAAGGGAAAAATATCTCATTCGCCTGGTTGAAATTAGATGGCCATGCATTGAATTGGTGGGATAGCCACATCGTAACCTTAAGGTCGGCGGGAGAACCTCCAGTGACTAAGTGGGAGGATTTCAAAACCCTCACTAAGTCCCAATTTTATCCCATTGGGTAGGTGGAGGACCAGTAGATCCGGTGTTAGTACTTAAGAAAATGGCAGGCCAAAGCATGTAGGAGTACACCAAAGAATTAAAAAATATGGCTATAATTCTAGGTATCTCTCCGAAGAACCGAGATGTACTCCTCAAGTCTACACTGCCATCTATGTGAGCAAGTGATGTTGTTCAAGCCCAAATTGGTGGAAGAGGCTTGTGTACAAGTACTGTACTTGGAGAAAATAGGCCTGAAAAGAGTGAAATCAAGTGGATCGAAGCAAAAGGAGAAACATGAAGCTTCTAAGGAGGGGAATAAGAAGAAAAAAGTGGGAAAAGATAAAAATAAAATAGCCACAAAACGCTAATGCAAATATCTTAGCAACCATTGCAAAATTGATGTCCATACAAAGGATAAGTTTTGGAAGTTGCATCCAGATCTAAACTCGAAGAACAAGAAGACAAATAATAAGAAGAAGAATCTCATGGCCACTGATTTGAGCAACAAAGTTGAAATCAACTCAGAGGTAGATGAGAAAATAATTTGTACATTATTGGAGAAGGAGGTGAATATGAGTAGCCTTCAACAATAGGAAGAGAAAGAAATGACCAAACTCTTCCATAGAAATATACAAGTCAAGAAGACAAATATTGATACTTTGTTTGACTCAAAATCGCAGGTGAATCCCCTTGTAGTAGAGCTTGTCAAGAAGTTGGGGCTGGAAGTTTGTGATCTTCCAAACCCATATCTATTAGGATGGGTAAATAAGGATGTAGAGTCGAAGGTAACAAAATGGTGCAAAATTAATTTTGCTATCAGTGTTGATTTTATTGATGAAGTAGATCTAGATGTGGTTCCCCTTGATGTATGTGGAGTTGTGTTTGGGAGTCCATACATGTACGTGCATGATGCAATGTTCATGAGGATAGCTAACCAGTATCGGCTCATCAAGGATGGAAATTCAACCATCATCAATGCGCACAAAGGAAAGTCAAAAATTTCACTGGTAAGTTCCAACCAAGCCAAGAAATTGATCCGTTCCAGCAAGAAGTATGTTTTATTGTTTTTAAGAGAGTCAGTTTGAAGAGGAGTGAATAAGAGGCAAGGCATCTATGGAGGGGTGTACTAATAAACAAAAACAACAATTGGAGGAGTTGTTACATGCATACAAGGATGTGTTCTTGAGCCTCAAGGATTACCACATAAGAGAGAAGTGGAGCATGAGATCCAGCAATTGCTAGACTCCCCATTTCCATATATTAGGTTGTACAGGTAGTTTTTTATAGAAGCAAGTGAGTTGAAGAAACAAGTGCAACAACTATTGGAACAAGGTGTCATTTGATCAAGTACATCACCATGTGAGTCGCCCATCATCATTGTGCCAAAGATGGATGGGACTTGGCAGATTTGTATAGATTACAGGATGTTGAATAAAATCATGCTCAAGAATAGATATCCCCTGCCCAGGATAGATGATCAACTAGACAAGTTGCAGCAAGAAAAGTGTTTCACCAAGATGCACTTAAAGTCTAGATATCACCAGGTTTGAGTCAAAGAAGAATATACATAGAAGACCACTTTCAAAACCAAGAAAGATTTGTTTGAGTGGTTAGTTATGCAATTTAGCCTATGTAATGCACCAACTATGTTTATGAGATTAATAAATGATATAGTGCACCCTTTTATATATTCATTTGTTATTATCTATATGGATGATATAGTAATATATACTGCTACTTGGGAGGAGCATATTTCACATTTAATGCAGGTGTTGGAAACATTGAAGAAGAACCAACTGCTAGCAAATCTCAAGAAGAGTGAGTTTTCACAACAATCTTTGGTGTATCTGGGGTGTGTGATCAGCGGAGGAGAGTTGAAGATAGATCTTTCAAAGATGGAGGCCATCATGAAATGGTCAGTGCCTACTAATGTTTCAGAGGTCAGGAGTTTCATTGGGGCAACACAGTACCTGAGGAAATTCATAAGCTCCTTTTCAGTAGTAGCAACACTGCTCCATGCCATAACGACAAGTGGTAAGAGTTTCCACTGGGGAAAAGGTTAGCATAAGGCTTTCAAGGAGCTAAAGAAGAAGATCAATTGTTGGGTAAAATTAATTGCTTAATAAATAAATAAAACAACTAATCACCTATACATAATTATCAAACCGTTGAATGTCTTTTTATTTCAAGGCAATAAACAAAATATATGCATAACAATACCAACAGCTAACACTGGGTCTATATGATTGTGTTCTGTACTATCAAGCTCATTCAACAAGAAATAAAGTCTAAGACTTGAAAAACAATATTAATTTAAAAAGCAGAAAGTAAATGACAGGAAAAACAATTATGCTAATCACACAACTTGAATCATTGCTAAATTAAATCACACCTTACTGAATTAGAAATTTAAGATATTGCACTCAACATAATTCAAATGCTAATCTAGAGCAACAAATCAACTGATATCTAGAAGTTGCAGGAAATAACAAATCTGGAAATGCAACATCTTAACAAATTACTTGATTAAAATGGAAATTTACTTTAAAGAACAACGATTGAATTCAAAGAAACAAGCACACAACTAAAATCCTATAGATTTTGAAGGCAACACCTCATCCAAGGTAGTGGGCCTAGCTGCCCAAAACTCAGTTCTGCCTTGAGAAATAATTGAGATTAGATTACTAATAATAGATGTAGAACTCAATGGATAACTTCCTTCATTAAAACATATGAGATAAATAACTACAACATGATGAAGCTCTTAGCTTTGTCTCAAATTCAACAATTATTCATCTCCAATCTCTCATCTCTAATTCTTCTCCTACCTCTTATTTAAGAATTGTCCATCTTCTAATTATCCTTCCATTATTCCCCCAATTATCCCTCCATTCCTCTTCTCTTTGATCTTTGTTTTGATTTAAATACACAGAGAGCAAAAGGAAGTTACAAAAAGGTTGATTAAAAACTGATTTCCATTACAAATTTGGATTGTACAAAACAAATTGATTAGGAAGATCATATTTGAAAGATATTTCCATCAACGTTCAGTAGGAACAAGTCGAATTCGGTGTTGCAATTGGAAGAATTTGGAAAAAGGTTGCAACAACAAATCTGAGAAAATCATCTTCGAAGAACCTTCTATTTCTCTTAATACAAACCAAATATTTGAAAACTACATTGTAAAAAACAAATTCAATCCATTTTGGACAAAACCCATGTTCTAAATTTTCTAGAGTCTCCTTCATTTATCTGAAACGTCTAATGCAAAATTGTCACTTCTTATTCCAATGAATTTCTGAGTTGGAATATTTAATTATGAGTTGGAGATCAAATTTGCAATCTGGAAAAGATCTTGGAGGCTAAAATCATGAGTGATGTTACAACAAATCCATTAATAAACCATCATTGGTAAAATCATGCATACTAATCATCAATTTATTAAAAATAAAGGAGAAGAAATAATATTTATCCATAAGAGCATAAATAATTATAAAATGGAATTATATGATAAATTAAGTGATAAAGAATGGTAGAAATAGATGAAATATGCATTAAAAAGTGATAATAGTAGTGACAAATCAGTAGCCCAACATACCCCCAAACTGAATATGTTGCATGTCCTCATGCAACCCAAAGCCTCTGTATTAACCAAACTATAAAAATAATGTTCATCCCAACTCATGAAATTGATGGAACAAATGAGTTCTTTCTCAAATAATGAATATTAAATTTTAGCAATGTTGATGAAGGCATAACAATTTTCACATTGAATTTCAACCATATGTATATGAAGTTGTAGCAAAATATGATATAAGTAACGGGAAACTTCATTAACCATTTTCTCAAAAACTGCAAACCAGATTTGATTGAAATTTAGCAAGCAGATTTCTACCATATTAGTGCTTCTCTAATCCAAAAATTAGATTGTTTTGATGCAGGGATCATGACATATAAACAAAATGGTTGTAGGTGACAATGCACGATTTCTGAAATTTTACAAACTAATTTAACTTGAAATTTTTTGGGTTTGTGTATTTTAATGATACCTCTTTGGTGTTCAAAAATCACAAGAATTCAGTTTATAGTTTTAAAGGTATACACAAATCAATTTTTGCACTATATAAAAATGAAATTGTATGCAATGAGAAATAAAGTAGAAAACATCCATAATGTGTAGCAATTCCTCCCCCAAACTGGAGAATTAGCATGCCCTCATGCAATATTAGAAAACAAATTGAGGTGGTTGCTACAATCAATGTGGAAATCTATGCTTGGTGTAAAATAACATGGAATAAGGGAGGCATTGAGAATGAGTAAGGAGATCTATGGATGATAAGGAGTATTAATGGCATGGTCATAATAAATAAATGAATGAAAGTAACACTCCCCTAAACTGAAAGATTCTATGTCTCTGAAAAATGGGAAGTGGTAAAGATGTGGAATGAATGTTGATAAATAATGCTCAATGGATTTTCGTAAAATTCTCCTAAATTTTTAATAAATCAGAAACTTATGCTATTTTACATCAAGTTTTACCTTTGAAAAAATGTGGAATGACATGTATGCATTGACATTTGTTGAAGCTGATGTAGGTTGAGTTGATGCTGAAAGTGATGAAAAATATGGAAGCCATGTAAGCACATCCTATCTGAACAATTTTTCACGTTCGCGAGTTGGTCGAGCCTCTTCTGTTAGTTGCAATAGTGTGGGCTCGTTGCGAATAGAGTTGCCCCCCATACTTGTTGTTCTTCTGTAAACAATTCACTATTCTGCATGCAATTTTCTTGAGTCCATAGTTTTAGTTTTGAACAACAATAGATAAACTGCATGCAAAGATTTCAATTAGAAAATTTTTTGTACAAATGCAATAATAATATTTTGTCAAATCAGCAAGTTATCGCAGAGTTCAGTAAGTATTACACATGCTATCCAATAATGTGTACCTTCCCCCCTCCAATCAAAAAATGGCATCCATGACCATAAAGCATAGGAAAAAGGGAAAGGACGTTGAGAATTCATGAATTCATAAATGTAGGCGACCAATCAAATAAAAGCAATGTAAAATACGACAAAGGCAATCAAAGCATTACACATAAAAAGATTTGAAATTGTTTTAAAATAAAATAGAGATTTATACCATGATGTAAATAGATATTTACCTTAGGTGGAAAAATATGATAAAAGCATGACTGACGATAAATATTAATGACTGTCATTAAAGTGATTAGACAACAATGATATAATGTATATAATATATAGGTTACCATGCATGTTGGCTATTAGAAATGCAGTTCAAATGGGAAATTTTCCTTTAGAAACGAATCCATAGGTGGTAATAGGATAATGAGTATTTGGCAGTCTAACATAGTACTTTAATACTACAAGTAGAGCCACTACTGCCAGTGGGCATTCATAGCCCCGATAGGGTTGATTTTTAACCCCACAAGTGAGCCAAAGTCCTTATTTTAGTATTTAGATGATTCTGCTTTTCTTGCTATAAAGAGACCACTATGCTAGCATGGTAACTAGATAATCATAGTGCCATTCACTAGGATATAACAAAGTGATCAAGTTGGCTCGTGATGAGACCCCATGTCCTTCTGACAGTTTTAATTATCAAGAACGTCATTACCTTGGTGTGATGGCCATAATGGAACGTCCCCCATTACATCCTTATGATCATGGTAGGTTGGCTCGTACTGAGACCCCTTATCCTCTTTAAGGCAATGCTTGTTACATTTTCATAGTTTTATATTTTGATGCTTTTTTTTTGTGTAAAGAGAGGGAGGCTCATTTACTCCTTAAGAGTTAGGGATGGCATAAGAAGCAAAAAAAAAATTCCAATGAAATTTATCATTTTACCCCTATATCATCATATCAAAGGGATTTATCCATTTGAAAGTGCAAAAAATAAACTAGCATGGTATTAGAATAATAAATGATTTTATGACGTGTCCAAAGGGAAGATATACAACCAATCATTATAGAGATGCACCATGTCAGCTTCAAAATAAAGATGACCATCAAAAGGTTTTATAATGTTTTTCTTTATCTTAGGCACAAATCCAACCAAATGGTTTTTTTATTCAAAACATAAAAGAGAAAGAAAAATAACAAAATGAATGACTAATGATGGAACAACAAAAATAAATCATAGTTATTCATTCTACCGATTTAACAACAAACACACAAAAAGAAAAATTGGGGCTATTCAATTGATTGAACAACAATCATTCAATCAATTGAACAACATACACTCAAAAAATGTTATTCAATCGATTAAACAACAATCGTTCAATCGATATAATAGCAAAATCGAAAAGAAAAACACGCAAAAGTGTTGTTCAATCGATTGAACAACAATAATTTGAACAACAAAAGTCAAAAACACAAAAGTGTTGTTCAATTGATTAAACAACAATCATTCAATCATTTGAACAACAAAAATAAAAAACTCAAAAGTGTTGTTCAATTGATTGAACAACAATCGTTCAATTGTTTGAATAGAAAAAATCAAAAAATGCAAAAATGTTGTTCAATCGATTGAACAACAATCATTCAATCATTTGAACAGCAAAATTGAAAAGAAAAACACACAAAAGTTTTGTTCAATCGATTGAACAACAATTGTTCAATCATTTAAACAACAAAAGAAAAACACGCAAAAGTACCATTCAATCGATTGAACAACAACCATTCAATCATTTAAATAGAAAAAGTCAAAAACACAAAAGTGGTGTTCAATCAATTGAACAACAATCGTTCAATTGTTTGAACAAGAAAAATAAAAAAATGCAAAAGTGTTGTTCAATCGATTGAACAACAATTGTTCAATCATTTGAACAGAAAAATCGAAAAGAAAAACACGCAACATTGTTGTTCAATCAATTGAACAACAATCGTTCAATAGTTTGAACAACAAAAGAAAAACACGCAAAAGTGTTGTTCAATCAATTGAACAACAATCATTCAATCGTTTGAACAACAAAATTAAAAAACCCAAAAGTGTTGTTCAATCGATTGAATAACAATCGTTCAATCGTTTAAACAAAAAAAATAAAAAAACTCAAAAGTGTTGTTCAATCGATTGAACAATAATGCTTCAATCGTTTGAATAACAAAAATAAAAAACGCAAAAGTGCTGTTCAATCTATTGAACAACAATCGTTCAATCGTTTGAACAAAAAAAAAAAAAAAAAAAAAACAAAAATGATGTTCAATCGATTGAATAGCAATCGTTCAAATGATTGAACAACAAACATGCAAAAAGTGGTGTTCAATTGATTGAACAACAATCTTTCAATTGACTGAACAACAAAATGCACAAAGTGTTGTTCAATCGCTTGAACAACACTCATTCAATCGTTTGAATAATAAAATTAAAAAAACGCAAAAGTGTCGTTCAATATATTGAACAACAATCATTCAATTGTTTGAATAAAAAAAATAAAAAAAAATGCAAAAGTTCAATCGATTGAACAAAAATCATTCAAATGATTGAACAACAACACACAAAAAGTGTTGTTCAATTGATTGAATAACAATTGTTCAATCGATTGAACAACACTTACTAAAAACACCCAAAGACAAATCAGATTTGTTCGTTCTACAGAACAACAGTTGTTCAATCGCCAACGGAGCGGAAACTACAACTTTGAAGGAAGGAACACCTAAAACACAAAAACATAAGAGAAATTAGAAAAGAAACAACACTTTATTTAAAAACAGTAAATAAATAAATAAAGTTACAATAGCTATGATGTTATTTCCTAAGGGATTATTAATCTGTTAATGGAAAAAAATGATTTCTTGGAAAAATGTTTTGGCAACAGTGATATGAATCTTCAAATAGAAATCAATTCTCCATTTCTTTTGTTATGAATCCGTTAGGTAATGAATTGGATTGAATGCCCTTGTTTCATTAAAATTTCTTTCAAGAATCGCTTGTCCATAAATTGACCTTCTTTATTCTCTTAGGACTTGAAAAAAACAAGTGTCTACCTGCAATAAAACATTAAATCACGGAGAAAGATAGGTGATCAGGATTCCATAATCCAAGAATTATGCAAAAAAGTAAAAATTAGTTACTCTATAAAACAAATCCATGGAAAAAATAAGAAAGTAAAATTAATTTATTACATACGGGAGAGCAATGGCCAATCATACTAACCTGCAATGGTTTAATCATAACTCCTTCATTTTTCGTTCGATTTGAGTGATTCCAAAGCAAAATGAAAGTGAATTTAGAGGGATATCTCCAATAAAACACATTTTAAAAATTTCATGAGATGATCTATCAAATTTACTTAGAACGACCTGCATAATAGAGTCATTTTCGATTTCCTAACTTAGACCAATAGTTGATATTTTAAGCATAATGTCTTCGTTTGATGGCAGATTCAAATTATTAAAATTGGATATTAAATTATATTCATGTATATATCTCCAATTGAAACATGTTTTGAAGACAAGAAGAATTTATGGGTCAAATATGCAAGTGAACAACTGGAAAAACAAAGTTTTTAGAGTGCATATTTACAATAGACAGTTAGTATTTTGGTCATAAATCTCTCATACAATATCAAAATTGAGTGATTCAAATTTCCTTGTAAACTATATTCATAGGAGAATATACAATAGAAATATGTTTTAAAAATATAGTCATTTAGGCCTCTAACAATTGACTGTACCAACTTTGTTCCTGAGCGGCATACTAGACACCTTGTCATTGTTTTGGTTATAACTTTTTCATTTTCAATCCAAATGGAGTGATTCAAATTGGGTTGGAAATTAAAAATTGAGGGATAATTTGGATAGAAACAAGTTTTAAAATTATTCCCTTTTGGTCCCTCAAAAGATGATTGTCCTGGCTGTGTTTTTAGAACTTTCATCAAACCCGTAAGCCAAAAAAATATGATATCAAGCAATTTTTCCATCTTAGTGATACAAATGAATATGAGTGTTTGTAGAAACGTTATTTTCATTATAATGCATCTACATACACAGATAAATTAAAACATTTATCTCTAATGTTTATTTCCACAACATGTTGCAACTAAAACAACAATTTTTACATTAAAAATGTATTTATTTATGTATTTATTTATTTTATTTTCTACACTAACCTACTTTGCTTTGAAAAATGAATATTCTTACGTATAAGAGTACTTCTAGTGGAACCATTTTCGAAATAAGGCCTCAAGTATGTACATACCCAAATTTGAAAAATGCATGTTAATAAATAGTAGGGTATGAGAAGCCAACTTCCCTTGAAAAGATGGTGTCAAAAATTGTTGAAGTATTGAGTGATGCTGCAAACCAATGATGAAGTAAAACCAATATTCAATATATCCTTTACTTTCTTTATTTCCCATAGCCATCATACCATGAAGTTCTTGAGTTTTTAAAATGGCGTGTTGATGTAGACTAGAAGAAACCTCATTTTCTTCCATAACTTCTACAATTTTTGGGTTTGAAACATTCCCAATATTAATATAAGTTTTCTGCAATGGTGCATGTGAGATAGAATGGGAGGGAAGGGTAGGTAAATTTTGCAGTTCAACATTGTAAGCATGTTGTACTGATTTATTACTGTGAGGGTGTGGAATGAGTTGAGCAGGAAATTGTGTAGGGCACGGAGAATTTTGATGATGTAGTTGATTGGCTTGTGTGGATGGTTTTGATAGACAAGGAATATGTTGTTGAAAGGCTATAAAATAATATGGATGATGTGCTTATGCTACAAGATGTGGGAGAGTATCCACGTAATCATAAGATGAACCATGCCAAAATTGTAGACAAGATTGGTGGGGGTTATATTGAGATTGACATGGCTTCCCTAACATAGGAGTATTCCATAATGGATTATGCAACTAAGAAAAAGGAGATGAAGTGTTTTGAACCATACATGTAGGCCAAGATTTCCATGGTTTTGACTTTGTTGTAGCTGCCCCATCTCTTCGATATGATGCTTCCATTCTAGATAAGAATGAACAACTATCTATGGGATGATCCTTTTGGCAATGAGGACAAAACACTTCATCAAATTCTACCTAATTTTTCTTAACCTACAAAACATGTAATTGTGAATTTAGAAAGCTAATCAAATCATATTTAAGATTTTCAAATAAAACATTGATTTCAACTCTTATGTCTCCTCTTCTTGTAGTAGATTTGGAACAGAAACAAGAAGCTTCTATAGAATTATTGCCATCCTTGGAGATTCCTCTTGAATACCTTATGCATAATTCACAAACATCATCATATGATAACTGAAAAACATCACCTTTTCCCATTAGATTTAAGAGTTCTAAAAATTCATCTTTGATTCTTTTAAGAATGAGTGTTTTTAAGATCTCTTTTTTCAAATGCTTATGCTTTGATTTTTGAAGGTTGTAATGAATTATCTACATAGTCCTCCAAGATTTCATCTTCCCCTTGTATCATATTGAAAATATCTTCACCAGTCTTGCAATAGTCTTAGTACTTCTTCAAGAATACATTATTCATGTCCTCCCATGTTTGGATGCAGTTTCCACCAAGGCTCATGAACCATCAGAGAACTACTCCTTTTAGAGTAAGAGGAAACACTTTCAACCTTTGATCATTAGTACAATAATCATATCCTCTACAAAGTACTTCAAACACAAATAATAATGTATCTGGATCTTCATTTGCCAAACCATGAAAATTTGGTAGAGAAGATGGGAGAATTATGTGCATTTGTGTCACTCCTCCTAGATCTTTGATAGGGAATTCGAAAGTAGTAATATGAGCCATTTCTTACCATAATAGAAGATGTTCTTCATGTGTTTCTTTGAGGCTCGTCCTTCAAATGTTCCTGTCATTTGGTTAGTGGAATGAGTGGTGCTTATATCATGACTTGAGTGGAATCACGATATTTTTTCAAAATTCTACCTCTAAAATTCCTACTTCTATCAGTGCATGCTATATGACCTAAGCCTGGCTACTGAGGGTAGACCCATCACTGGTTCCCCAGGATGCACACGTAGGTTCTTACCTTCCATATTCAATATCTAGCTCTCAAGAAGCTAGGTATGCATCTATAACCAGATATTAGTGTGGTAGTGAAATTTCATTGTCTCCCCAGCAACGATGCCAAAATGTTGGGTAAAATTAATTGCTTGATAAGTAAATAAAAGAACTAATCACCTAGACATTAATTATCAACCTGATGAACGTCTTTTTATTTCAAGGCAATCGGCAAAATATATGCATAACAATACTAACATCGAACATTAGTTCTATATGATTGTGTTCTATACTATCAAGCTCATTCAACAAGAAATAAAATGTAAGACTTGAAAAACAATACTAATTTAAAAAGAAAAGAGTAAATGACCAGAAAAACAATTATGCTAATCACACAACTTGAATCATTGCTAAATAAAATCACACCTTGTTAAATTGGAAATTTAAGCTATTGCACTCAACATAATTCAAATGCTAATCTAGAGCAACAAATCAAAAGAAATGTAGAAGTTGTAGGAAATAACAAATATAGAAATGCAACATCTTAACAAATTACTTGATTAAAATGGAAATGTACTTTAAAGAAAAATGATTGAAAGTCAAAGAAAGAAGCACACAACTAAACTAATATAGATTTTCAAGGCAACACCTCGTTTAAGGTAGTGGGTCCAGCGACTGAAGACTCAGTTCCGCCTTGAGAAATAACTCAGATGAGTTTACAAATAACAGATGTAGAAATCAATGGATAACTTCCTCCATTAAAACATATGAGATAAAAAATTACATCATGATGAAGCTCTTAGATTTGTCTCAAATTCAACAATTATTCATCTCTCATATCTCATTTCTTATCTCTTCTCCTACATCCTATCTAAGAATTGTCCATCTCCTAATTATCCTTTCATTATCCCCCCAATTATCCCTCCATTTCTCTTCTCTTTGATCTCTGTTTTCATTTAAATACACAGAGAGCAAAGGGAAGTTACAAAAAAGTTGATTACAAATTGATTTCCATTACAAATTTGGATTGTACAAAAAAATTGATCAACAAGATCATATATGAAAGATCTTTTGAATTAGTAACCGGAGAACCCACAGTATGAAGATTTTTATGCCAACGTTTCAAATCTGAAATGGGATCCATCATCAGGACAAACCATAGATCTCTAAAATCCATGAAAGATCTTTCCATCAACATTCAACAGGAACAAGTTGAATTTGGTATTGCAATTGGAAGAATTTGGAAAATGGCTACAATAACAAATATGAGAAAATCATCTTCGAAGAACCTTTCATTTCTCTTAGTACAAACCGAATCTTGGAAAAATGCTGAGTACAAAACTAATTCGGTCTATTCTGGACAAAACCCATGTTCCAGATTTTTAGATTCTCTTTCATTTGTCCAAAACGTCCAATGCAAAATTGTCGTTTCTTATTCCATCAAATTTCTTAGTTGGAATATTTAATTATGAGTTGGAGATCAAATTTGCAATCTGGAAAAGATCTTGGAGGCTAAAATCACGAGTGATGTTACAACAAATCCATTAATAAACCATCATTGGTAAAATCACACATAATAATAATCAATTTATTAAAAATAAAGGAGAAGAAATAGTATTTATCCATAAGAGCATAAATAATTATAAAATGGAATTATATGATAAATTAAGTGATAAAGAATGGTATAATGGATGAAATAGGTGTTAAAAGGTGATAATAATAATGACAAATTAGTGACCCAACATCAGTCAAGCACTAGTTTTGGCATTACTAAACTTGCAGTGGCCCTTTGAAGTGGAGACAAATGTGAGTGGGTACGCTATGGGAGTTGTCTTGATGCAAGAAGGAAGGCCCATTTGCTACCATTCTGAATTATTTCATGGGGAAATCCTTAACTATCCTACTTACGATAAGGATCTCTATGCCATGGTGCAAGCTATGAAGAAGTGGAAGAACTATTAGATAGGAAAGGAGACAATAGTTGAGATAGATCACTAGTCATTACTGTACTTGCAGGCCCAAAGTAAGCTACAAAAGACAAGCATTACAAGTGGATGGCATTTCTATAATGGTTTCATTTGGTGATCAAGGATAAGAAGGGAAACACAAATAAGTTGGCCGTTATGCTTTCAAGGCCACCCACATCAAATATTACAACTTTGGATACTCTTATGCACATGGCGTTATTCAGCCATGATGCATAGAGACAGGCATATTCAGAAGACGAGGACTTCAAGGAGCTGTATCAATAGTTGCAGGGTCATATTCATGTGCACGATGGTGAAAACACCATTGACTACCATCTCTAGGATGGGTTACTCTATAATCTCAATAAGCTATTTGTTCCTAAAGGTGAGTGTTTGCAACTGATTAGAGAGGCTCACACCTCCAAGATTGTAAGGCACTTTGGTGTAGGGAAGACCATGTCCAACTTGCATAGGTATGTGTATTAGCCCAAGATGCAAGTAGGTAGATATTTCATAAGAGGATGCATGCTTTGTTGTATCAACAAGCCTAGCAATAGGAAAAATGGTCTATATCATCCCTTACTTGTACCTACTTGTCCTTGGGAAATCATTTCCATGGACTTTGTGAGAGGTTTTCCTACAACCAGGAAGGGACATGACTACCTGTTTGTGGTAGTTGATAGGTTCAACAATATGTTTGTTATGATGCCCTGTAAAAATACCATCAACAGACAAGAAGCAAAAAACTTGTTCTTTGGACACGTCCAGGGGCACTTTCAGATACCAAGGAGCATCATTTCAGACAAGGACAAAATATTTGTTAGTGCATTCTAAACTACATTGTGGGAGAATATGGTGTTACCGAGAATAGTGTCTACTCGGATGCTGCTATTCCCACTAAGATGGGTGGCTATCTTAGAAACAAACAAGTAAATTCTACTTTCGTTTTCCTTTATGAAAATAGACAAGAGGAGAACCAAGAAGACAACCCTTAGTCTTGCGCTTGATTTCCTCTCCTTTTTGATAGAGCTTCGCCACTTCTTCTTCATATGCCCAGCTTCAAAGATCACCTGTGGAATCACAACAACATACTAATATTGAAGAAACAAAGATCTATATTCATAAATAACACAGGACCAAATGTGTGTTAACCATACAAATGCATATATAGACAAGTACACAAGAATATGGAGGAAAACTAGAATAGCTTTATTAAGATGAAAAGTAGCAAGAGGATTACAACCATATG
>APFE031211478.1:0-12675 GCA_000404065.3 Pinus taeda | reverse complement strand
GAGGTGAAATTTCAAGCGCTAACATACTGGCGACCATACTGGGGAGAACAAACTTATCGTTTGCTCATTGACGTGTTATTTCATAAGTCTTAGACGGAGTTTGAAGATACGCCAGGTAGCCTTCGAACACGCTCTTGTTTTACATCAGCGTTAGTAGATAAACGCTGCTTCAGTCGATCTCCGTGAGCTTGTGAAAGTAGCGCTTCATTGGCACTTTTATCCCAGTATAATTGTTAACTCGAAACTTTTGATGATTAGTTGAGATTTTTCACACGCTGAAATCATTCACTGGCGACTCCTTTCACTGAAGAATCTAGCGATCAATGCTTCATGGTAGCTTCACTACAGAGAGATCAATAGTTGTGAGATTTTCAAGATGGACCGAATCACAAGAAGATATGCTCCCTTGAGCTGAGATCACATCCCCCGTTTTCCAAATAAAATTCCAAAGGTAGATTGGTCAAGGAATTTGCCTACATTTAATGATGATGGTAAGAAGGATGCTAATTTACATCTAGTTAGATTTCATATGCATATTCGCAAGTTGAAGGTGTATTTTCCTAAAGACTGCTTAATGAAGATATTCTTGGCCACTCTGGAAGGTGCAGCCCAATCTTGGTATGAAAGTTTGTCGCCTGCTTGTATTTAGTGTTTAAAGGATTTTCATGCCTTGTTCATTGAAAGATATAAGGAGTCTTATCCATCATTAAATTTAGTTCAAGACTGTTGCAAGTATGCTTATAGTTTTATTGAAAGCCTCGAGAAATATTATGAAGATGATAATTTTATGGATATTGAGATCATGGAGGCTCTGTCTGAAAATCCATTTCAGCAGCATAAAGAAAACTTAGAGAATTCCCATCAAGATGATCAGGACATTTTGCAACAGAATCAAGATCAACAGGTTGAAGATCATATGGCTAAAATTGATGAAAAAGAAGAGCTTGTTTCAGATCTGCCCATAGAAAACAGCAGCATGCAACCCATCAAAGAGAGCTCTGCTGTTGAGATCATAGGCAAAGTTTTGGATTCAGATGTTCATGAACAGAAAGGTGAGATCTTTGTGCAAGTAAGTGATGAATCTCCTTTCAATAATTCAATAATAAATGATAGTTTGAGTGCCCTATCATATGAAGATAATTACTGTTTAAGCAGAAGAAAACAAAAGGTATTGTCTCCTTTGTCTGAAGAGGAGATAGATCAGCTCTTGAAAGGTCTTGTTACAGCCCAAGCTACATCAGATTTGCAATGCACACATAGTGAGGAAAGTGTTGGGAAAACTTCTTCCTCTGTTGAAGAAGATGATTGTCTTGTAGATCAGCAAACAGGTAATGTTTTCCTTCACAAATATGATAATCCGGCTGTCATATCTTTTGAAGATGACCTACCATATGCCCACGGGGCTTTGGATTGACGGTGAATGGGTGCGCTGTTAAGGCACTCCTTGCGATAGGTCACCGGTTCAAATCCCCGTGGGTACTTAGGTTAGTCTTAACATAGAAAAAAAAAAGATGACCTACCATATTGTCAAACTACAGAAGATCAGAGCATACATGATTACCTTTCAGATTCTTCATATGTTTCATGTGTTGAAATGTTTTTACAAGAGGAGATTTGCTCATCTACCTGTTCGGAGTTTTTTGAAGCTTATGAGCATACTTTTACTGAAGCACATGATGAAGGTAGATCATACTTTGCGGCAAAGGAAACCTTGTTCTTTCAGCAAGAGGTGGCAGTGGCAATTCTTCATGTTTTTCACGATCCTCTAGCAAGTTTGTTGCAGCCAGCAGTGATAATGTTTATTGCAGTGTTCAGTGATGAAGGAGATCATGGCCAGCTATGTTTTTGGATGCTCAGTTATAGGTTTGTACTGTTGACCAATAGATCTGATAAGAAGAATCAGTCAAGAAGCCATCTTCTTGATTGGTTGCATTGGCATTATGATATAGTTTGATGTATATTATCTTGTAAAAAACACAGGTGGTTGTCATCATGATTTCAAATCTTGATGGACTGCTGCCCTTCAAAAAGCTTTGTAAAGTCTTGTTTTATCAGTCATGAGTCATTTGTGTTTGGTCTGTTGAGTGACTTTTGTCAAGTTATTTCAGTTTGCCATCGAGTCAGTTTGAGTCAAGTTTCAATTAAGTTTCAGTTAGTTGTTAAAGTCAATAAAGCTGTCCCGGTTTGGGTCACATATGTAAATAATGAATCCATCGCCCAATGGTTGAAAGCACTGGTCTGCTCTCCTAGAGTTCTGCGGTTCTTGGCACCTCCAAGGAGCTACCATCCCCATTGGAGCCAATGTTAGCGTCAGTCTTTCCAGCCTTCCTAAAGTGATCAAATATGCTCTTACAAAGTGATTTTGAAGAGTCAAGGTCAAATTTTGTCATTTCAGTGAGTTTTCAAGCAAAATTTGGACACTATGCATTAGGTCCAGGGTTTGCTTTAACTCCTTCTAAAGTTGCCCAAATGCCAATCTATGTCACTATTCAGCTGAGTCTATCATCATTTATAGGGTTTTCATTATCATGTCAGTGTCTAATGAGTCATTTTACATCTTGTTCATGCTTCAGTTGTGCCTTGGCAAGTTCATTTCCCTCTCCTAGGGTTTTGAAGCCAATTTCTCTTGGATGGTCAAATCATCGACAAACCTTGTATCCAGATGTTCATACACCTTCCTCTATCCTTAAAATACCTTATCAAACACTTCCCATCCCTTATATCCACCAAATTCCTCATTTTCGCACAAACCCTAGTTTCTAGCTACAACTTGGCAATTTTCTAGGTTTGGCCTGTGTTTTTCCCTTTTCGACCCCTTCCCCTCAATAAACCTCTGAGATTCCACTATCCCCTACCTCCTAACACCCCTCCCTACTCCCAAAACTTTCCCCTAAAATTTAGAAGCCCCCTATCCCCTTCATTTCGCTCCATTTCGACAAAATTCCTTGTTTCACACATCGGGACAAGTCGCACTCAAATAATGTTCTAGAGAAATCAAAGATGAATGTTGGGAAACTGAGAGAGGTTTTTGTCCACAGCATGCCAGCGAAGAAAAACCTCCTTCATTTTTTGCACAGGTGTAACATTTTTAAAGAAATGTCAAAAATACCGGCGAGAACGAAGGTGCTCCAAGGACGGTTGGCCAAAACACAAAAACGAAGGAAAACGCACGATCCACTCCAAATTTTGGCCAAATCCTCTTTGAATGAGCATGGCACTTGATTGGGGACTCCCAGCCCAAATTTCAAGAAATTTGGAGAAAATTTTGTCATTTGTGAATTTTTTGTGCCATTTACAGGTTTTGGCTTCTCAACGGGTCTCACCCCCGATGAGACCCTTTGTCATCGTAGCTCCGTTTGGAAAAAACTCAGAATTTTTGGATTTGGCATGAAAAGTTGCACTTGCTCATCCATTAGTAAGAAATTTCATCAAGTTCTGGGCCTCCAAAAGGTCAAAATACATGAAAAATTTGACTTTCTGCGCCTTTTTTGAGTTGCAGAAACCAGTCTTGGGAGAATTACGTTTTGACAGGGAAAATGACCTCCAAATTCAAAAATTCCAGTTCGGTTGGAAAGTAGACTCACAGAACTTTCCAACAAGCCCACGTTTTCTCAATTCTGACACCGAGAAGTCCTCCAAACAGAGCGTCAAAGGTGTGCGACCCGTTGAGAAAAGGTGTGCGACCCGTTGAGGAAATGTTGCCAGATTTGACCAGTTCAGCCCAGAAAACGCAGTTTGGCTCCAGTTTGACTTTTTGGAGTGAAAGATGATTATCTTTGATGTAATTATGGCAACTCTAAGACACTTTTACTCTTGTTTAACACTTCTAGAAGATTCATTCATGTAAAGGGTAAAAATTGAATGCATGAACTGATTTCCAAGTTTATAGAGACAAGTTGTTTTGACTGCCTATTTTGTAGTGCTTAGTTTAGAAGTTGTTCAAACTGCTCCTAGGATAGTGAGCTCGACCCCTAGAGGCAAGGAAAGGTTCTAGCTTGCCTATATTATGTATTTTCTTAGTCATTTTTCAGGGGTTGGAAGGTTGGACTCTTGAGGGAGAAGCTATCATTGTATTATTTCACAGTATCTCTGCAATTTTTGGCTAAGGAAGACCAGGGTTTTGCAGTCCTTTTTGGGATTCTTGTGCTTACATGTATTGATGGTGTGTTTCTCTATGTACCTGTAAGTGTTTTATGTGAATCATTTCCTTTCTTTCCCTTCTGCATATTAAACAAACGAAGTGTTAAAGTAAGAATTCATGACTGTCATGCTCTACTTTTAAGTTTGTTTAATTTCAATGTTTTCTACTATTTAGGGAGGATTCAAAGTTATTGTTTGCCGTCCTTAGCTCCTCACCTATCTTTCTCATCCATTCACCTCAGCTTAAGGCGTCAATACTGTCTCCTACCTCGCCCCAAAGACTCCCCTGCCGAAACTGTGTCCCATCCTCGAAGCCAAAATTGCACTCTCCTCAATTTGCCACCAAAAGCCCAAAAATTTCAAAATCAATCCTTCTAATCAGTTTACTAGCCTAATATCAGTGTTACCTTATTAGTCATCTCATCCATTGAAGATTTTACGAGATAGACCGGAGAGAGCCTTCTCCTGCCTCGTAGGGCTAGCTACGAGGCTAAAAGGTTTGATGTTGCCTTGAGGTTTACCTTTTTCAGCCTGAGGTGAAATTTCAAGCGTTAACACCACCAACTCAAGGTAGGGACTTGCTGCCACGCAACCACCCTTGTTAAATTTTAATATTGTGTTGATTTTGATTAATCTTTTCATAGAGCCAATCTAATTGTGCTCTACAAAAATGTTGTGTCCTAAAATAATACAAATTTTGTTGTTTTATATGTAATTATATTTACATTGTAAAGTTTTTAATGATGATGATGATTAACATCACACTAAGACCAATACGGTCTATCATACCTTAAGAGAGAGATTAATTAAGGCTCTTTAAAATTTTATTTCTATGATAAAAAAGGGAGAGAAAGAAGCATACTTAGGGCACTATAGTTGTGTTAACTTAGCAGGTCAAGAAGGTTGGAAGTGTGGAAAATGTTAGGGAAAAGAGAATGGATGTGGGTAAGAGCTAGACAATCCAAGACAAAGTGCTTTTCATCTTCAACCCTCTTAGTATCGTAAAGGCCAAGAAATATTTCAACCCAAGGAGTTTTAGGAATAGATCAACGTTTGAATTCACTTTGGAGGTCATGAGAATTAGTTCTTATCTTTGCAATGTTCATCTTTTTCTCAGCGCTTGTCAAGACAAAAAGGAAATTCTTGTAGAAATTCCTTGTAGATTCAAACTGCTAATTGTAATTTACTAAAACAATAGACTTGAATCTACTCCACTCATCAGAAAAAACAATTAAATGATCGTGAAATAATGAAGCATACAAGGGAAGGAATTCAATCAGCACATTACACAATGATTTACTAGGGAAAGCCACAACTAAAAACCCCTGCTATCTGTATATTTCATTAGTTAGAAAATATGAGAAGAGTACAATGCTTTTCTCGATCCCAAGCAACCTCTATATTATATCTATTTGTCTAAGAACTTCCTATACAATCCCTGGCCAATACTTAACCAATTTTTTGCTTGCCCAAGTCCCTATTTCCTGTGTTGTTTCCTTGGGAATTAACCCTTATTAATTAGGGAAATTCCTCAATATGAATTGCACAATCCTCATAGGCCTTCCTCTGACTACATGCACCACTTGTACAATTAAGATGATTATAAAACTGATAGTACATTGTCCCGGAAATCCAATCTCAACTGGGAAACTCTTAGATTTGACATGCCTGAATTATTTATGAGTGAATCATTAGTTAATTGGTTGAACACATGAAGAAACACCCCACTGTTTGACCTCCTAATAGTTCCTCCATCAATTGGAACTATTCTAATTGACTTTAACTTAGTTAAAATGAATTAATTAATTATAACTCAAAATAAACTCAACTAGGGTTCCTATTAAGTAAGAGATACTCTATATGACTCAGGTTAGACCCTCAACTCAAATTAACTGATGCAACTAAGTAACGTTAACTTAGTTAGCTCGTACAAGTTGTCTTGTGATGTGGAATTACAATTTTATTCCTAATTTAATTCAAGGGAAAAAATTAAATTAGGATTTTCATGTTGTGTTTTCAATAGTCCCTCTCAAAAAGAAAGGGATTATCAGATACCGAAATCCTACCTCTATGGAACTTGAATTTTCCCCTTGATAGTGCCTTAGTCAAGATGTCTGCATCCTATTCCTCTATAGGAATTTACTCCAACGACATGATTCTCCTTTGCAGACAATCTCGTAGATGGTGATACTAGATGTCGTTATGCTTGGAATGATCATGAAAAACTGTTTTTTCAGAGAGTTTGATACAACTTTGATTGTCATAGTAAATCACTGTAGGATCCATCTGCTGAAAAAATAACCCAACAATGACCTTCCTCATCCAAATAACTTCACAAGCTACTTGACTAGCAACCATGTACTCTGGTTCTACTGAACTGAGTGCAATGAATCTCTACTTCCTCCTATACCAAGAAAATGTTGTTGACCCAATACTGAAGATTCCCCTTGATGTGCTCTTTATATTGGATGGACTCCCTGCCCATTCTGCATCTGTGAAGCCTTGCAGATTCACTCCCTTTATCTATCTGTACCAAATACCAAACTGTGGTGCCTCTAAGGTATCTCAACACATGTTTAGAGACCTTTCAATAGATTTTAGTTGGCTTAACTATTTCTTGAATAAGATGGCTAAATGCAAAACATATGTCTAGTTGTGTGTTCACCAAATACATAAGTGAACCCACAAGCCACCTGTAAATAGTAGCCTCCACTATTTCACTTGAAGTAACATCTTCCTTCCTCTAATTCCCTACTAAAGGAGTCTCCATGGGTTTGTTGCTCTCCATGTGGAACTTCTTTAGTATCTCATTGGTATACTTTCCCTGAGAGACAACAATTTATTCATCTCCTTTCGATACTTACATACCAAGGAAATAATGCATGAGTCCCAGGTCCTTCATCTCAAATTCTCTTGCAAAATCCTTTTTGCAAGATTTTACCAGCTTCTCATCACTTGTTAGAATTAACTCATCGACATATAATACTATAATCAATAATTTACCTTCAACCACAATATGGTAAAGGTTCGCATTTGATTCACTTTTGGTGAACCCCAACATGGAGAAATAATTGTCAATCCTAGTGTACCAAGCACAATGTATTTTTTTCAATCCATACAGTGCTCTCTTGAGTCTGCACACATGCGACTCTCTATTGAAGGTCTCAGATCCTTCTATCTGCTCAATGTACACCTCTTCCTCAATCAATCCATTAAGGAACATTGTCTTCACATCCATCTAATGTATCTTCCATCCCATCTGCGTTGAAAGTGCTAGAATAGATCTGATTGAAGAGTACCTTTCTACTGGAGCAAAGGTATCCTTGTAATCAATTCCCTCCACCTGAGAGAAACCTCTAGACACAAATATGGCCTTGTGTTTCTCCACACTCCCATTTGCTGCTTGCTTTACCTTGTAAAGCCATATGGAACTCACCACTTACTTGTCTGCTAGTCTTGGTACCACTTCCCAAACATTGTTTCTCAGATTAGAGTCATACTCCTCTACCATGGAATCAACCCATACTCTTTTATGCACTACTTCCTCGAATTAGGATTGCTCAATTTCTACACTCTTGCTCATCAGAGCTGTGTAGCCATTGTACCAATTTGGTGACCTCCTTTACTTGCGTTGTTATGTGGGTTCTCCCACATTCTCTCTAGCATCATGCATCAATCTGTTAGCTTCTCTCATGCGCTTCCTTCCATCTCTAGAAGTCTCTGCATGAGTGGATGCTTCCACTCTCTTCTCCTTTACATGTGGTTGTTCCACATCATCTTGAGGTTTTTCCTTTGGAGCTAAAATCTCCTCATCTGTATGCAAATGAAGCTCCCTCTGAAGGGAACATCTCATGGCCTTCTCTTCATCAAACTTCACATATCTGTGAACAACAATCATCTTATGAGATGGTAGGTACACCCAACAGTTGTGAGGTGTATCAGTGTACCCCATAAATATGCCCAACTTAGCTGTTGGCTATATCTTTTTCCTTGCATCCTTGGTAACACGAAAGTAAAGTGATGAACCAAAGATCCTAAAGTGTGCCACATCTTATTTCTTACCTGAAAAGGCTTCTTCTAGTCTACTCACCCCAAGAATTATATGAGCACTCATATTTTGCACATATATAGTTGTGTTGTATGCTTCAACTCACAAGTGCAATGGTAGACCTTGATCATGTAACATCACCTATGGAAATCCCACAATACTTCTATTATTCCTTTCATCTACCCAATTCTATTGTGGGTTATGGGGTGCTATTAACTCTCGTCAAATTCCTTTTGATGCACATAAGTTCTTTAATTCATTCATTACATATTCTCCACCATTATTGCTCCTGAGAGCCTTCACTGTCCTTCCAACGTGTTTCTCAACAAGTGCTTTAAATTCACAAAATTTAGAGAACGTTTGATCTTTATTTTGCATGAAGAAAATCCAACAGTTATGTGATAAATCATCTACAAATATTATATAATACATGTTCTTTGCTGTGGAGGATTTCAAGAACAATCCACACACATATGAGTGAACTCTTTGTGCTTGTCTGTCTTTATCATGAAAGGTGGCTTTGGTGTAGTTCCCCAATGTACACCCTTTGCATGTATCTGTCTACTCTAGTGCACCCTTGGGAAGTCCTCTAGAAATATGATGCATGATCTTCAAAGCTCAATGGTGAAAGTGGCCTAATCTTCTATGCGAAAACTCGCTAATGCCTCATCTTGACACCTTCTCTTCTTTTGTGCTCAAAGAAACACATTCTTCTACATCCGATTTGTAGAGGTTTTTCACTCAAACCCCGATTCGCTTCACTTTTCCTAAGGCTATGTGATGAAGGAAAGCCTTTCCTTTGCTAAATATCACATCGTAATGACAGTCCTCCAACATATCAACTGAAATCAAATTCTTCTTTAGACTAGGAACATACATGACATTTTTTTAATATGAAAGGAGAACCAAACACCCTGTGAAAAGTAACAATATCGATGTCAATTGCGCTATACCTTCCATCATCTCCCATTTCTATGTGCATCTGGAGGTCCTTCTCCTCCAAATCATTAATAATTATTTGTTGCTGATCTTATGGAATGAGGCTCAACTATCCAAATACCAAACACTACCCATCATCGATGTCATCATGCAACAAAAGAGGGTAAAATCCAACTCAAATTGTGAATCAAGAGCTTCACTTGCCGCTCCTGCTGAGGGATTCTTGCTGGACTCCTTGTGCAGACACTTCGTGGCATAGTGTCCCAACTCACGACAGTGAAAAAAATTAATCTTCGACAAGTCCTTCTTCTTGCATGCCTGACTAGAATCTGATTTTGAATGGGATGAATTCCCTTTTCCTTTATTTTCCTTTCTAGCCAATGAAAAGTTCTCCTCATCATCATGCTTGGATGAGGATCCATCATTGGTGTTCGTTGAATCTCTTCTCGCACCAAGTCAAACCACAAATTCTCCCACTCTGGTAGCTTCGCCCTCCCATTTACTGAATCCTAGTAGTTGTGTCAATTTTTTGGAAGGCCCATAATTGTTAGACTGACGACATCATCTTCAACAAATGTAACACCAACAATTCAAAGATCATGCCAACATTGGGTGAACTTGGTCAAGTACTTTGGTATTGTGTCACCCTTCTCCATTTTGATTTTCCTGAGCTTTTGCTTCAGTTCCAGCTTCCCATGGTCACTGTTGTTCTAAAACATGGCTGTTAAGGCCTTCCACAATGCATATGGAGTCTCCTTTCCATGGAGGTTTGAGACAATATGATCTCGAACTCCTTCTAGTATGATCCTTCTTGCCTTTGCAACAATTTTCTCTACTCTACAAGATCTTAAACATTAGTTACTGGAGGTTTAGGAAGATCTTTGTCTATGAATTCGTTCAGCCCATTGCCTTCCAGCATTGTCTCCATCCTGGCCTTCAAAGAAATATAGTTCGAACTACCCTCAAGGGCATATTCGAGTCTTAATCCATAGAATGACAAGTTGTTGGCTTTGAAGAATGATACTGCAAATTCGATTTCACCTACAATAGAAAAACTCATATTCTCTTGTTTTAAAGTGATTTATGCTCTATTACCATGTATAAATTCCATGTAGATTCAAAAAACTAATTGTAATTTACTAAAACAATAGACTTGAATCTACTCTACTGATCAATGAAAACAATTAAACGACCGTGAAATCACAAATCATACAGGAGAAATAATTCAATCAACACATTACACAATGATTTCCCGGGGAAAGCCACAACTAAAAACCCCCGCATCTCTATATTGCATTAGTAAAAAAATATGAGAAGATTAAACTGCTTTTCTCAAGCCCGAGCAACCTCTGCACTATCGGTATCTGTCTCACAACTTCCTAGACAAGCCTTGTTCAATACTTAACCAATTTTTTGCTTGCCCAAGTCCCTATTTCCTTGCATTGTTTCCTTGGGAATTTTCCCCCTATTAATTAGGGAAATTCCTCAATATGAATTGTGCAATCCTATAAGCCTTCCTCTGATTGCATGCACCACCTGTACAGTTTAAATGATTATAAAACTAATAGTACATTTTCCCTAAACTCCAATATCAACTGGGTAACTCTCAGATATGACATGCATGAGTTATTTATGAGTGAATCATCGCATTTTCATACGGCCCAGGGGTTTTGTCGATCACTAATACGAATTCGCTAATCCGTTCATTGACAATTAGCATATTGCATGATCGCAATCACCAAGTACATGGTCCCGATATCGCATACATGTTTGCCTCCGATCTGATACATCGGATCAGTGGATAGGGGTTTCTTCCACCTTCGCTTAAGTCCAACCTTTTGCCTTTTTCAGATGCGATTTCCCTTTCTAAGGGTTTTTTGCCATTTTTAGGGGATTTTGCCTCTTTTTCCAAAGAACAAAGGGCATCTTCTTTCTATGACAACTTCTGCATCCTAAGTCCATTTTTTCCCATTCAAGTTGTAGTAGATTCAGAATGAAAAGATCGATGCAATGGGGCTATGTCTAGGAGCTTCCTTGGACTTTCATTTTCCTCTATGAAGAACACTTAGACTTAGGAGTCTATCCAAAATCCATTTTGGATCATGCCTTCCCACTAAAAGAAATTTTGGTCTCCAAAAGACTGATATACTGATCTGAACAGTAAATGAGAGTAACAACACCCTCTTCTTTCAGCCATCATACACTTGCCTTGCATAGTGCCTTTGAACCAAATTCTCTGACCACTTCCCTTCCTGGATGGGTTGGTCTTCCTTGGAAGAACTGTCTTCCTCCTTGCCTTCCTGCAGAACTTTTGCTGAAATCGTCATAGAAGGTAGTTTGAACTTCTATGCCTTGATAATTGATCCAATGTGACTCAAACAAATGTGAAGTACATCTACTCCACAAAGATTTCATTTGTACATGTTTGAAAAGTTGTCAACAACAACTGTTAACAACAACAGAAATATAGACAACAACTGGATGGCCTAAACTCCTGCTTCAACAAAAGAAACAGATTTCACATCTTGTGAACACCTCCATGTCTTACATCTGCATACAAATGATGGGCTAGATGATAAGCCCACAAAACATGCCTTTAAATGACCCTTCAAGTCAAGCATGTAGAAAAAGACCATTAGGACTCTTTTTCAAAAGATGAAACACTTCATCATCACATGCATGTCAAAGAAATCAACCCTGCAAGTTAATTACACATACATGACCAAACATAAGGAAATCATAAACATCTCTATGTTCATGCACATCAAACTTATGCATGCATTTCATCCTTCAACTTTCGCTTAAGCACACTGTACTTTCGAAGTTGAAATGAAACATAGTGTTGCAGCAACAAAGTGAGTCTCTTTCTCAACTTCTCCATTCTCCTACTTGGTAAAATCCTGCAACTTGCATTCCATTAACAAATAAATGCCAATATATGCATCAATAGACATGTAATATTAATCGGATAAGAACTCTAATCGTTTCTTACCAATCCCTTTCAAAGGTACTACCTTTTTCTACACATCAGCATCAACATGTGAATCATTCTGAGACACATAATTCATGGAATCTTCCTTTCCATTTCTTCCATCTTCTCTTTCCACTTTCTTCAGATTTTGTGGAAGCATTGCTAGATTCAAAGTCCAACACCTTTAAGCAAGATGCCCTTGTTTATGGCAGTAAGTGAAACACATGTGCATCCTCTTGACAGCATGATTTTCCTTGTCCAATGGAACTTTGGCTACTTGCTCCCTTTCCTTCAAAAGTTTCTTGTATGTGGCCATTCTCTTCCAACATCTAGAAAAATTATGGTTATCCAAACCACAAAAGGAACATGCAGTTCTTTTCCCATATCTATGTGGAAATTTATCATGCTTTGCAAAATCAAAAGGAAGATGATTAGAACCAGATTTATTGATCCAGGTGGATGTTGGTGGCCACCCACCTATCCCATTTGGACCCCCACAATTGTCTCTTTTAGCTTTTTCAGTTTCCTAAATTGTAGCACAATTTACTATTTTTAGCAGTTTTTCGGGTCCTGAACT